>PVJH01016972.1:0-49038 GCA_004026705.1 Nesogale talazaci
GAGTCCCTGATAAAATGATTTTTTAAAAAAGTTGAATCTATGTGGAGGCTGAAAAATGAATTTAGAACCCCTACTGTAGTGGAGGAGGGCAGGGAAAAAGGGATGAATTGAATTGATGATGAGATTGATGATGAGATGATGATGAGCTGATGATGAATTGATGATGAGATGAATTGACACAGTGGTTGCAACGATGGGCTCAAAGATAGAAACAAATGTGAGGGTGGTGCACAACGGCGCCGTGTTTCGTTCCCTTGTGCATTGGGGTTCTGTGAGTTGGAACTGCCCGGACGGCAACGAACCACAAACACAGCCAGCATAGTCAGTGGTAAATGCAGTGCTCAGACTTTAAGCTCAAATATAGCATTCACCAATTCACATACATTTTGCTGTATCTCCTTGACTGCAATGTCTGCAATGACACGTCACCTGTTCCACTTCCTCTCTTTGTCCTGTTTTCCTTCCTCCCTCTTTCCTATTCCTTCTGAACTTCGTATCGTAGTTGTATAAATGCTGCCCTTTTGCTCCTAAATGGCTGACTCTTTCAATGTGTGCAAATGCATCTAATGTCAGTGTTCTCATTATAGACCCATTTATTGTTTGACAGACAATTGAGCCACAGGGATCATTCATAAGTCACTTTACCCAACCAGTCAGCCAATGTCTTTTATGATGCTTAATTTTGCTCTACAGTTTTCTCCTTCTCCACACAGGACTCTCTAATGTGATTCTTTTCAGAACACTTGATAGTAAGTTTGGTACCATCTAGTTCTTCTAGTCTCAAGATCATGAGAATCAATGTTCATATGGCCCATAAGACTAATTATTTCCATGTGTCTACTGGTTTTCGTCACCCTTCTTTTCTCTGTTCAGCAGGAGATAGATGAAGAGCTACTTATTTAGGTGACTTCTCACTAGTCCTTTAAAATAAAAAAAATCATTTAATTAAAAAAAAACCCTTTTACTGTAAGTTAGGTAAAGATTTACAGAGCAAATCATCAGTTGTATATTTAACAGTTCTAACAATAGACATTTTATTTTCAGGTGTCCATTTCAGTCCTCTACATATACCATCAACTATTCCACTACTTCCCTCCATTTCCTTTTCCCCACTTCTTCTTTCTAATGCTCTGTATATTCTCTTAGTTACATCCTGCCCTCTTGAGCTCAAACAGTTGATTATTCTAAATAATGCGAGCTCATTTTCAGACCTGAAGAATGGCTGAGTATCATAGTCTTGGGGGTTCCACACACCTCTTTCACACTAGTTAGCCTGGTCTCTTTTATGATTTTGGGTGTTGCTGCACATTCTTTTACACCTTTTCCAGGGTTTTCAAGTCATCCTTTTTGGAGTACTTGGTAGTGGTAGCCAGGCACTATATCATTTTTCTGATCTGAGGATCATGGAGGTTGACATTTGCTTGCTCTATTAGTGCATTTGACTAATGTTTCCATTTTCATCATTTTTCTTTACGCTGAAAAGGCAGGATTCCATGGTTGCACTTTAGATGACTACTCATGAGTTTTGAGGACAAAAGCCACTACTAACCAAAGTAGAATATAGAATACTGTCCTTGGGGGCACGTTATGTTAATTGACCTTGGGGTCTCCTGAGATTATGGTCCTGAGACCCTAGGCCCAGTGATTCAAATTGTTTGAAGTCATCAGCAGAAAGACTTGCTTCATATAGATTGCATAGGTAGTACTGACAAGTTCACAATATTAAGTCTGCCTATCCATGTACACGGGCTATTCTTTCATTTTAAAAGATTTTTTGCTTGTTTTGTTTGTTTCTTGTTATAGTATTCTGTAGTTTTCTTTGTGCAAGTCTTTTGTTTCTGTGGTTAGGTTTACTCCAAAATATTTCACCTTTTGTGTGGTTATTGTGAATTGTTTTGTTTTGTTTTTTAGTGGGAGGCATCACCGTCCTCTGGTGGTCGTGGGAGCTATCCAGCCTTGCTCCTGGAGAGCAGCTGCTGGATTTGAACCACCAAGCCCGTGAACCTCAGTCCCGCACTCAACCACTACACCACCGGGGCTTAATATCTTTTTCGGGACTGTCTTCTCTGGGAAACAGGGATCCAATTGATTTCAGCTTGTTAATCTTGTATGTTGCTACTTTGCTGAATGCTCCAATTGTTTCCCACAGTCTTTTTTGTGGAGTCTTTTGGCTTCTTTATGTATAGAATCATATCATCTGCAAATAGTGAGAGTTTCACTTCTTTGCCTACTTGTGTTTCCTTGATTTCTTTTTGCTTTCTGATGATTCTGGCTAAGACTTTCAGTAAATAGTATGCTGAGCGAGATGCTTTCAGAATTCAGGGAAGAATCACGCAAGGTCGTATTTAGGTCTTGTGGATTTGTTTCTATTTTCTTCAGCTTTATCCTGAACTTCCTTATGAGCAAGTGATGACCTGGTTTTAGCTACTGATATTGAGCTTTTCCATGTGATGAACTGAACACTAATGGCAGAACACTTGAGCTGGGGGAGGACATCAAAACCATAATTCATGAAGAAAGCAAGCAGTCATTAAAAGGAACGGAAGATCCAAATGGATTTCAGAAGAGAGTCTGAAACTTGCTTTTACTCTCAGAGTGGCTAAGACAAATGAACCAAATGATGTAGTCAAAGTGCTTAATAGAAAATGTCAAAGGGCAGCGTGAGAAGATAAAATCAAATATTATAATGAAATGGGAAAAGACCTAGAATTAGAAAACCAAAAGGGGAGGATGCACTCAGCATATCTTAAACTGAAAAAACTCAAGAAAAAAATTTAAGCCTCAAGTTGCAAACTTGAAATATTTTATGGGAAAATTACCAAATGATGCAGGACACATCAAGAGAAGATGGAAAGAACGCATAGTCACTGTACCAAAAATAATTAGCTCACATTCTTTTATTTCTGAATGTAGTATATGAGCAAGAAACAATGGTGCTGAAGGAAGAAATTCACGCTGCAATGAATGCATTCGTGTGGAGAGAACAAGGTACTACCTGATGGCTTAAAATCAGGAAAGGCATCCATCAGGGTTATATCCTCTCACTGTACTTGTTCAGTATGTGTGCTGAACAAATAATCAGAGAAGCTGGCTTATATGAAGAAGAATCGGAGAAAGTCTTATTCACCACCTGTGCTATGCAGATAACACAACCTTGCTGTTCAACAGGGAGGAAGACCCAAGCCACTTGCTGATCAAAATCAAAAGATCAGAGCCTCCGGTATAAATACAACTCAATGTCAAGAAAACCCAAATCCTCCCAACCAGACCGGGAGGTAACATCCTAACGGAGAAAATCAATCAATGCTCATGGAAGCAGAAGTTGAACGATCCAAAGATGTATTGCATTAGGTAAATCTGCTGCACAAGACCTCGTTAAAGTATTGGTAAGCAAGGATAATACTTTGAGGTCTAAGGTGCACCTGATCCAAGTCATGGTATTTTCCATTGCTTTGTTTGCAGGTGAAAGTTAGTCATTGAATAGGGAAGGCTGAAGAAGAATCCATGAATCTGAATTGTGCTGGAGCAGGTTATTGAAAGTACCACGGACTGCTCAAATGACAAACTAGTCTGCTTTGAATGAAATACTGCCAGAGTCTTTCTTAGAGCAGTGGTTCCCAACCTTCTTAATGCTGCGACCCTTTAATACAGTTCCTTTCCTCATGTTGTGGTGACCCCCACACACGAAACTATTTTCGTTACTACTTCATAACTGTCATTTTGCTGCTGTTGTGAATTGGGAAACCCCTGTGAAATGGTGGTTCAGCCCCCTAGGGGTCACGACCCATAGATTGATAACTGCTACCTTAGAGGCAAGGTTGGCGAGCCTTCATTTTCTATACTTTGGACATAGTGTCAGGGGAGGCCATTCCCCAAAGAAGGACATCATGCTTGAGAAAGTGAAGGAGCAATGAGAAAAGAGGAAGGCCCTCAATGAGGTGGGTTCACAGTGCAGCTGCAGTAATGGACTCCGGCACAGGAACCATTGTGAGGTGGCGCCTGGCCAGGCAGTATTTTGTTGTGTCATGCTTAGGGTTGTCGGGGTTCAGAACTAACCCGCTGGCACCTTACAAAAACAACAGTAGGTATAAAAGAGTAGACAGGGCATGGCATGCAGGCTTATAAATTATTAGCGTAGATAAAATACAGTAATAGAAATCAAATCAGTAATTTTCTAGGTTTCAACGAGAGGGACTAGAAGGGTTTAGAGGGAACTTTCTGGAGTTATGGAGACATGCTATACCTTGGCTGCATTCTTCTATTAAAACTAAGTCTGCTCAAGTGATATGAAATTTACCATAAATGAAATATACTAAAACAAAATTGATTTAATGAAACCTTTTACGACACCCCCATTACGTTTACCACAGAGCATAAATTGTTACTAACAAACAAACAAAAAAAACTGCCCAAACTACTCTCCTGCACTTCAGTCAATTTCTGTCTCAGTCTGGGGAGTGGTCTGTATTTATTCAGCACCCCATAACTAGTCCACCTCTGGGCATTGAAGCCTGTCTTTGTGCATGTCTGCACTGTCTCCTTAAAAAGAATTCTTTCTTGCTCCTTTGCTAAAAAACCTTTTTTTCTGAGCACTGAGCACTGAAGGAGGATTGCTTTTTCTAATCTATTTTATTTTTGACTCTACTAGTTATTTGACATTTCAACATGTGCTGCTTTGAGATATCTCTTTTATTGTCTTGCGTTATTTTAATTTTTGTATTGAGATTTCACTTTCATGTGTGCATGAGATTAAATTTTTTGCTGCCTAAGAGTTTGTATTACACATCTTTATATCTCTCCTAGTGTCTAGCATAATGCTATACACATAACTGGCAGTCAATAAATATTTGCTGAATGGAGGATAAGATAATAAATCATGTGGACATTTTAAAGAGAAGAAATTGGGGATTTTGATACTAGAGGGAGAAGGATTTTCTTTATTAGTAAGAATTGACAGGACAGGATCATTCAAGGAATATATTAAACTAATAGGAAACTCAAGTCATTTATATCCTGTATTTTATAGAGGTTGTATGTTATAATGAAATCAACGCGATTTATAAAATTAATCTGCAAGACCTATGGGATGGCTCAGAACAATCTATAATTGGGATATGGCAATTTTAAACCCTAGTGATTCCTGAGTTTATTTCATGCATTTATTACTACCTGTCCTGACATGGTCCCAGGAGGCACTCTCTTGAGCGATGGATGGCGTTCTTCTTGTCATCTTCTCTCCTAGCTTCGGTGTCATCAAGATAACAAGCACTCCTGCAATTTTAGGTCGCATCTATATGCTGCAAGCACTAGGGTGAATTCAGCTGTAACACATGTGGCGCATTCATTATGCACAGCTTGTTAGATTCTTATTCCTGATCTTCCATTTCCCCCAAGGAATATAGACTACCAATATGGCAAAAAAAATATGACTTTTGTTTTATAAGTTATTCATAGGGCCCTAGGAGAATTTATCTATAAGTCATATAGGATCTTTCTTTACTTATGCATTAAATGCCATCACTTATGATCATTAAACCTTTATGGTATAGTAGTTTTGGTTCCGGGGGAAAAGAGTATATGTCCACACATTTGATGCCACACATACACATTCAACTCTCAGTAATGAGGTCTCTTCCCCCCGATTGACTTTGCTGCCTGACAGGATGACTGTTCATTTTATCATCGTTGCCCACACCTATCAGCCCTCCCTCCAGTTTGATGACTACCACAGCAATATATATATATATATATATAGCAAACCTCCTCAGGGACTCTAATGATTCATCTTTCTGAAGGCACAGATCTATAATGGATGAGTGTTGTAGACAAGAAATCAGTTATAGGTTTATCTCCTAAGTAAAAGACTTATCTGTCTTTATTGGAGGACTAGACCATTACCATTTAATAGATGAGGTGTAAGTATTGAAACAGATTGTGTAAATGCATTTGTGACTCAGGCATATGAACACTTTCCTGACGTTGCTGCACAGAGAGCAAAAGAGGATACACGTAGTCCATCAACTCGTACCATGATTTGGAAAATCCAGAGGCCTGTCATGAGGCCCCAGATTATTGTCTTGAGTTATGAATTGCTCCTAAATTGCTACCATCATTGTTGCTGTGGGTAGTGCCTGATTTCCTAGCATTTTGAGGCTAGAAGTCAATGAAGTGGTTCATGCTGTTTTTTTCCATCATGGAGGAGGGCTTAACATGTTTCCCTGGCATGCATTTTGGTTTTCCCACTGAATCTCAAGCTGAACGAGCAATCGAGTTTTATATTTAGATATTAGATTTTGATATTTAGATATTATGAGAGTCGGCAGTGCGTCTTCACCCCTTGCTTCTCAGTGTTCTGCTTATGCTCACTAATAGAACTTGTTTATCCACTGATGCATTGAAATCTAACTTATGTCGAGTAGTAAACGGTTCTGATTTGCCTTCGTCAAGGATGTTTCGTATCCAAAGGACAACACACACACAAACTCAGGATAACCCCAATTGAAGAGGGGATTCTGCTGTAGAAGTGCCAAGTCAGTTCATGGAGATGCTCAGACTTAGGAGGCTTTTTGTTTATCTCTGATTTTCTCCTATCTGTCTACTTTTTCTCTGACATCACCTTTATATCTTCCTTTTCTTGTCTGAGAGTCAATACGGCTATCAGCTTACATTGTGGTCTTTACCTTACTTTTGCTAAGTTTCAATTCTTCCTCCAAGAATCTGGCTCATGTGCAGGGCTATAATCACCGAGATGACATTTGCAACATGCACGCTTTGTATACTGTTAGGTGCTGTGGGGTTCTTGTTGACTCCTAAGAACCTTGTGTACCTCAGAACAGAACACAGGCTGCTCTGCGTCATCCTCACGATTGCTATATTTGAACTCATTGTTGCAGCCACTCTGCCAATCCATCTCCCTGACAGGCTTCCTCTCCCACCCCCTCCCCTCCACCCCCCCCCCCTCCCCAGCACTAAGCTTCTCTTCCAAAGACTGGTCTCTTCTGATAACACGTTCAAAGTGTATGAGCTGAAATCTTAACATCCTTATTCCTTCTAAGGAACATTCTGCTAGTACTGCTTCTATGACATGGCGTTTTAATTGTGCTTCTCGCAGTCCCCAATACTCTCAATATTCTTCTTCCACACAATAATTCACATGCATCAACTTCGGGGGGGGGGGAGGGGTAACTTATTTGTTGTCCAATTCTCAGATGCCTACGAGGCAAATGCAAATAGCCGGGCTTGCGTTTCACATACCGCAGTCTTCGAAGTGGCCTCCTGGTTCTCCAACACTGTAAAGAGGTCTTTCTAAGCAAAATTTCCCAACTGCATGCCCTTCGTTGCTGTTGTTAGGCGCCATTAATCAGTAGCAACCCCGTGGGAAACCGAAGAAAACATTGCCAGCTCCTCCTCCATCCCTCACAAGGCTTATGCTTGAGCCATTGCTGAGTCACTGTGTCAATCCCTCCGGCTGAGGGTCTTCCTGCTTTTCAATGCCCGTCCCCTCTCCCAAGCACGATATTCGCCCAAGCACGTGAGCGTGAGTCTTGCCTACAAGAAACTTTCTGTCCGTGCTTCTTACGAGACAGATTTGTTGCTTCTTTTGACAGTCCACGAGGAGGCTTGGTGGCATAGCGTTTGAGAGGTGGGCCATGAGCTGCAAGGCCAGCCGTCTGAAAGCACCACGTTCTCCTCGGGAGAATATCTGTAGTAGTTGCAGTCTTGGAAACACAGAGGGGCAGTGCGACTGTGTCCCGTGGGGCTGCCATGAGTCAGAATCGACCCGATGGCAGGGAGTTTGGGGTTTTGAGTCCACGTTCCTTACATGATTCATTGCTGGCACCATGATTCAAGCATGGTGATTCTTCTTTGGTCTTCCTTCGTCGATTTTCACAGGGATACGAAGCAATAGAAAAGACCATGGCTTGGGTCAGGGGCACCTTAGTCCACAAAGTCCCATCCTTGCCTTTCAACACTTTAAAGAGGGCTTGTGCAGCACATCTGCCTGCAGCGTGTCATCTGAGCTCATGACTTCTGCTTCTGTGAGCACTGATTGTGGAGCCAACCAAGAAGACATGCTCAGTAACCTCAACGCACTTTCTGCTTCTCTGTCATGTTGGGAGGCGTCTTCTTTACAATAGGTTGTCATCCATATTTAAAGCTGTCGTCCTTGATCTTCATCAGTAAGTTCTTCAAACCCTCTTCACTGGTAGAAAAGTTGTGTCGGGCTGAGCCCCGGTGGCATAGCGGTTGTGCGTGGGACTGCGGCCCACTGGGATGGAGGTTCAATTCCAGCTCCACAGGAGCAAAGGCTGGGCCTCCTCCTCCCACCACCAGAGGTCAGTGATGCCCCCTCCCCCTCCCCCCAAAAAAAAGAAAGTTTGTGTCATCTGCATATTGAAGGTTGTTAATGATATTTGCTTCAAAGCTGATGACATGCTCTTCTTCATATAGGCAAACTTCTAAGATAAGTGGTCAGTATAGAGAGAAGTAGGGTGAGGGGATATCCCGGACATCTACTTTGTTGATTTTAAATGACTCAGTTTTCCCTTGTTATGTTCTGCCTCTTGATCCATGTACAGGTTCTGTACCCGCATAATGCAATGTCCTGGAATTCCCATTCTTCTCATACAAATGTTCATAGATATGAAATATTCTCTAAAAGAGGCTGTGAGGAGCATAGGCCATAAAACCTGACAAGTTCATCATGTTCTAACTTCTCCCAATTGTCTTATAATTATTTCTTTATGCTCTTTTGGAAATGACAACTGTATCACATGCCAGTACTTTTGGATTAATACCCAGCTGCCATTTGATTTTTGCAGAAACTCAAGTTTTACAACTTTTCAGTTTTGCAGAACTTGCAAAATCAAAGCTGTTTCAGGAAATTTCTGGACCAAATTGATTCTCTTCAAATTATACAGAAGCCATGTGGTGTAGTGGACTAGGTTTTAGGTTAGCGATAGGTTTTTCTGTGCTAACATGGGTCCCATAGGAAGATGTGGGCGAAGTTTATCTTGCCATTCCAGTTGCAGCTTGATTGGAGGACAACCAAGATAAATGGCTTGCTGAAGGTCAGCATACCTCTCTGCTTCATCTTCTGGTTGGCAAGACACGAGGCTATGATCCGCCTGGTGAGTCTTCTGTGTTTCCATCTCCATTGGATCCACAAGACTCTGCACTTACTGGCCTATGACCTTCCTGCATTCTCCATCATTTCATGTAGTTGCATGAGTCTGAAGAGGAATTTATGGACCAGTATAGGATTTATGGACTTGATTTGGACTGCACTGGGATGTTTTCTTGATATTCAATTACTCATTGTTATAAAGCTCTTTCTTACACATATATGAGTGTCAATGAATTTGTTTCTCTGATCAATCCAGCCTAACACAGTTACCAATTGCCACATCAGTGGTTTAAAACCACCAGCCTCTTCTCAGGAGAAGCAAGAGATTTTCTTCTTCTATAAAGAGTTACAGACTCAGAAACACACAGAGGCAGTTCTACCCTGTCCGATAGTGAGTCAGAATTGTTGCAGTGAGATATTTATGCACTTATTTAATCATGCTCTATATCTTCTAATTCATGCTACCAACAACTTAACTTTCTCTTTTGGCTGCATTTGGGGGCCATATATTGTCACTATCGCAAAGTGTGCAGTGTAGCAAGAAGGTCAAGGTTTGAGACGCTGCACTTACTGCCATTGAGTCAATTACCATTCTTGGCAACCTAGAGGATACACGAGAACTGCCCTCCTGGGAGCTTCTGAGACTAAGTATTTAGGAGAGTAGAAATTAATCTTTTTTTTTTTCAGGGAGTGTAGCTGGTGAATTTGAACTGCTGACCTTGTGGTTAGCACCCCAGTATGTAACCCATCAAGCCTCAAGTTGGGCTTCAGTCTGCTCTGATGTTAGTTTGGTTAGAGCCTCTTGACCAAGTGATAAGTTATCAGGACTGCTTCATTTACTTTCAGCAAATGCAACAAATGAATCGGAAGCCCTACATCTGGAGGGAAGAACAGAGGTCAAATGCTCAGATGCAGTTGGTCTCTTAAAAGTGGGACTTGGAGACAGGAAAGGACATTTCCCAGGGAACCCGTTAAATATTCCAGTCCCCATGTTCACACTGTAGCCTGTGTACAAACCCATCTATTAAAAAACCCTTAAGATCCTGGGACATGAATGGTGCGCTAGGGTCTGTGGAATTTAAGATCTATTACAGTACCTAGCATATAGTAGGCACCACGGATATTTGCTAATTGAATGAATGGGTAGATGGCGTTGTTGACCTTCTTTGTTGACATCAGCAGGATAATGATCAAGAAAGTCTCTGTTTTCCTTGTTGTACCTTCTGGTATGTGTAGACCGTCGAGCTGATTAATCATTCAAGTTAAAATTTAAATGTATTTTCTAATCTTGGGCAATTTCAAGAAGGAGGCTTTTTTCTTTCTCATTTTCAGCCTTCGAAAGAGCTGTTTTCATTTTACATCTTTTACACGTAGTAAATTACTGTGCATTAGGGGAGTATGTCTATAACATTTAGAAGCCATTCTTTGCAGTGTTCATCTATTTAAACCTTTCTGCACCATTTACTCCATAAATCACTTTTATCCTTTTCCCCCTCCTATTCTTGGGTACAAGGTGCCTGTCTTCACTGTGGTGATGATAACAAAGTTATGGTCTCCTAAAATTCTCAGATACTATATTTCAGAAAATATTTTACCTTAAAAATAAAAAATGACAAATGTATTGCCATTTTTATATTTTAAAAAGTAGAACATATTTATTGGAGGGCCTTTAGGAGAAAAAAGATAAGAAAAAAAAATCAACCCTAGTTCCCATTCTTCATATATAAATCAGAATCTTTGTGTAGAATCAGTCCCAATGAATGGTAACTCCATGGGCTCCCTTTCTAGGGATTTCAGCTGACTGAACTGTTAGAATTAGATGACCAAGCCTTTCTTGCTTCTGGAGTCCACCCCTCTTAACTTATATAAATATTATTTTTTTCCCATTTTTATTATTTTAAATAATAGTGCAACATCTCTTGACAGACATCTCAAAAATAGTAATAACCCAATTTTAACCTCCAGTAGCAACAGACCTACTGAATTTTGAGAGCAATATGTCCCTTTAAGCTTATCTACCCTCTAAGGTCATCAGATGCTTCATTGTACTTTTAGGCTGCATTTTGCCATGTGAAAGGTGATTGCAGTTTGGGGTCCATTTGGTTTGCTTTCTGGATTGATTTAGGATGATTTGAGAAGTTTATTGGAAGTCTACTGAATCCCTGGGTGATAATAAAGATATTAAAGGAGGAGACAACTTCTGTTTCCAGCAGTGCAGGCAGATTAGATGCACTGAACAGCTCTCTTGAGGAAAGGTTGTTAAATACTCAATAATTTTAAAAAATGTTTTTTTGAATTAATTGATGAGCTGGCACAGAAGTAAGAAGGAAAGGCCAGGAATAATGTCAGTACAAAACCATAGACATCATGAGATCGCCAAGTCTGGTTTTTGTAGGCAGACCTCTTGTTTCTGCTCGGGCAGGACACTGATGTAGGGAATGAGAGGTACAGGTAGAGAAAGCCCAGTCAAGGAAGTCTGGAGTGGACCTTTCAAGTAAAGCCAGGACTTTGAAAAGCTATACCCTTAGCACAGTGGGAAATGAGACGTGAAGACCAAGACACAAACGGGGACAGCACGATCATCTTCCTCACTAAAATGGGTGTTGAGAATGAGGGAAATTATGCATGAAATCTCCCCTGCAAATTCATAACCACAACTAGCCTACCTCTGGCCTTGAAGGTAAGAGAGAAGTCAGGAGGAAGAGGAACAGAGAATAAGGATATGACTAGAAAAAGAATAATGAGATTGTAAAAATAAATTAAAATGTGGTGATATACCATCAAGTTTTCCTCAGTTAATATATTTCTCATGAAATGTGTCTTGATTTTTAACATAAACTATCATAAAACTTACATATCTCTGAATATAATTTTTTTTATCAGTCAATAGCTGTACAGGTGCGGTATCTAATTACACTCCAAATACACAATTCATCTTTAACAGAATGAGGTGCTGGAAAGGTTTCAAGGTACATTCCACATGCAATTGATAAAGCATCAGAATCACAAGAAGCTTTCTCGAAAAGCAGGACAAGTGTCAACAGAGTGGATGACTAGGTATCTGACATTGCTGGTCCAGAGTGAGACATCACAGCCTTACCCTCAGTGGGGCCATTCTTTGCCATGTGCCTTGTCCCGAACACTTTTTCATAGAGCCTTCCATAATGAGCCCTCATGTTTTATCATGCACACTATTCACAAACACTCTCACACACCCCAAACCTGAAAGAGCATGGAAATAGGAGAGCACATAGATGCAAATAGGAGTTTAAATAAGTGTCCATTTTCTATATTTTTTCATCCTTAAGAATGTCGGTCACCTTCTATGAAAGCTTCTCACAGCTTTTTTTTTGATCAGGATCCTCTCCAGCAGCGCTGAATGATGAAGGATGATGAATTCTATGAGCTTCTGGGTTGGATCATGTAGCAGTTAGATTTTATGCCAACTTGAATTTGTATGTAAGTGTAGAGGTGAAGTCCAATCTATCAGTCATGTCTCAGCCTGGTGATGCTCCTGGGAGGTGTGACCTCTTCATAAGAGAGACACTGGGAGCATCTCCTCGTTTGACCTTTCATCTTCATCCTTGATCAGACTCTGTGTCTGCCTGCAAGGACAGTCCTCTGTGGGCTGCTGACCCCCTGAGCTAAGCTCTGAGTTGTTTGTGTCTTGCTGTGTTTCCACTGACCTTAGATCCATGCTACTCTGCACCCGTCAGTCTGTGGCCTCCCTGCTTCTGGCTTCACCTTTTTGTTTGATAGTCCATTGGTTAAATGTGTCTGAAGAGGGCTTGGACTAACATCAGCCCCACGGAGTTGAGTTGGGCTGGGTTGGCGTGCTTTCTTGATATTAAATTCCTTCTTATTCATATGTGAGTGTCACTGGCTTTGTTTCTCTAGACCAGCAGTTGGCAATCTTTTGAGGCAGAAGAGCCAATCCTGTTGTTCTCCACAATTTAAAAATTATTTGAGATCTGTAAATGCATTTTTACAAATAATTGAAATCACTATAATCTGAAAGTGAGACTATTTTCATTTTTCAGTTTTACTTTTGTAGCCACATGTGTACACCGACAGAAACGTATAAGTCTGTAGCCACAGTTTGCCAATTCCTCCTCTAGACAACCTAACCTACTACAGATAACCAAAGTCCCAAACAAGCTACAGTTCATATTCACCCTAGGAATGTCAGAATAGAACTACATTCCATAGCAGTTTAGTAGATTACTAATTCTTTCTTCTGAGACATTTCTGGGTGGATACAAGCTCTCAAGTTTTCTGATAGTGGATCTCTGTTGAACTGTCTGTACTACCCAAGGACTCCTCTACTTGCACAGTTTTCCTTGAAATCAACTTTTATAAACTCACTGATCTGCATAATCACTGTCCACAACCAGTAACAACTACTGCTTAGACTCCGTGCCCTTTTCAGCTTTTGTCAAGTTCTAAATTTTCTCCTTACTTACTGAGTAATAGTTACTGGTAGATAAATTGTGCTTAAGAAAATTGGTTGTGGTAAGGCTTACATATCATGTACTGCATATTTTCATATTTTCTTTTAGATGAATAGGAAACAGACTCCCAGTTAGTTTCTTCATATAAAACTCTGGATGTTTTAGGAAGGGAGTATTGACATTAAGTGGAGATGTAAATGAACTGAAAGTAAAATATAAAGATGACTAGACTGGATTAAAAATGAAAAATTGGGGCTGAGCCCCGGAGGCGTAGTGGTTGTGCACGGGACTGCGGCCCACTGGGATGGAGGTTCAATTCCAGCTCCATGGAGCAAAGGTTGGGCCTCCTACTCCCACCATCTGAGGGCAGTGATGCCCACTTCCCCCCTCCCCCCCCCCAAAATCGGGCTGAGCCCCGGTGGTATAGTGTTGAATGCAGGACTGTGGCCCACTGGGTTGGCGGTTCAAATCCAGCAGCAGCTCTCCAGAAGCAAGGCTGGGCCTCCTACTCCCACCAGAGGGCAGTGATGCCCATAAAAAACAAAAGAAGAAACAAAAACCCCAAAAATAAAAAATTATATACTATTGACAATAGACCACATTCATTATAAGGATACTTGACTATTTAGAATGAAAGGGTGGGAAAAGACATATTACAAAAATGAAAAGCAAAAGATGGCATGTTAATGCAATGACTATGAAGCAAGAAGATGTAGAACCACAACATAATGTTAAAGTTTTTGATTAATCTGAAAGACAGAGCTACTCTAAACATTATGCACAAAGCACTAGCAACATATATAAAGCAAAATTTGATAGATGTACCCAAAATGGACAAATCTACTCTCTGAGTCTCTGGAACATAAATAAATCAGGCAGATAAGAATCATGGAAGATACGGAAAATTCCAACTGAACAATGAACAAGTTTACTCTAACAGATTTAAAAAAATAACACATGATGATTTGAAAATATATATTCTCCATGCTAATGGTAGCCCTCACCAAATATTTACGAAAACTGAATTCTTGCTAGAACAAGAGCTACCCAAACCAGTTTGTAATAATTTTATAGCCATGCTGCAACCAAGTTAGAAATAGATAAGGCAGAACATTGGTCCATTTTATTTGCTATGAGTAGGAATTTACTCCATGACAGGACGGGTTAGCATTTAAGGATTGCTGTTCACTGAAATGCACTCTAAAGCGATGGGAAATTTAGATGACAAACCCAAAAGCTATTTGTAAGACACATAACACATATGGAGACTGTGGAAAAAGTCAATCAGCCCTAAACACACAGCAAAAAGGCAATCCAACACAAAGGTCAGCAAAGGTTACTCATGCTAGGTCTTCCAGCAATCCCATCAATAACGAGAAAAGATGCTCAAATTCAAAAATCAGGGAAATGTAAATGAAAACCTCCAGGAGGTATGATTTTACACCCGCTAACCTACTGAAAACCAAATCCACTGGCATCAAGTGGATTCTGACTCATAGTCACCTTATACAGTTTCTCGGCATAGAGCCTCAACTTTCTGCCACAGGCTGCTGGGGGGTATGAACCGCCTATCTGGTGCTCAGCAGTCCAACTCCTCACACCCAACAGTGCCACCAGGTCTCTTTAGACAGCCATTGAATCTCAAAACCAAATGCACTGCCATTGACTGGCTTTCAACTCACAGTGACCCTATAGGAAAAGGTAGAAGTGGCCTGGGGGGCTTCTGAGCTTGTAGACCTTTACAAGAGTAGAAGACTTTATCTTTCCCTTGTAGAGCAGTTAGTAGCTTTGAACTGTTGACCTTGTGGTTAGTAACCCATAAGATGGGTGAAAATCTAAAAGTTGTTCAGTATTAATATGAGATAGTGGGAGAAACAATATCTAATCCCAGTAGGTGTTAGTAATAGCCTGCTTGGAAATGCATGCATAGGCAAGCATTAAGTAAGTCAAGGGAAATAAATATATTGAAGGCCAAGTACAGTTTAATATTACACTGCTATCACATGAAATGATGTTCTGATATATGAGGGCGAAGTCAGTGACAGAATGGCAGATGCTGCATGATCCCGTGTATGCAAGATATACCTCGATGCGGTGTGAGTATCGTCACCAGGTTTCCTAGTAGTGGTCAGGCTGAGAGGGGTGGGAAAGAAAAATATCCCTTATAAGTACTGAATTTTTGTGAAGAGTGATGGAGATATTTGGAAGCAGGTATTGGTGCTTGTTACATAACTGGTGAATAGAATCAATGTCAATTAATACGCACAAAATGTTGAAATGGTCAATGTTTCATTAAATGTATGCTTGCCACGACCCTACCCAAAAAAGAAGTCAAGGGAATGATTAGCACGAAACTCATTATCCCTGAGGGGAAGTGAAAGAAGGGTGACGACGATTAAACTACGTACATGTTTAAATGGACAATATAAAAGTGCACACAAATGATTACATTGATAAGCATTCTTGTATGAATGCTATATTTCACAATCTAAAAATGTATTAATGATGCTGATGTAATACCAAATGGCCTTCCTGAGTACATTTTGCATTTTATGGTCTACAGAAAGGTACCATGTTATTAATTTATCATTCCTCTACTGTTTGTGTGGTTTCAAAAACTGGGCCAGAGCCCTTGGCAATTTCACCAACCATGACATTGAATTTGAAGACTTAGTGCTGCCTACCTGTTACAAATCCAAAGTCCCACATTTACCCCCAAGCCTTTTGAAGACAGACACTTTTGAAGACTGTTTAAATGAACACGCATGACGCTGAATTCAGAAGCCCTGAGAGCACTATGGTTAAGTGCTCATTTGCTAACAGAAAGGTCATTGATTTTAACTCATCAGTTGCTCCCTGGGAAAATGAAGAGGCAATTTCTTTCCAGAAAGATGAAAACCTCAGAAGCTCTATGCGACAGTTCTGCTTTGCCTGCAGAGTTCCTCTGAGTTGGAATTGACGTCCTGACAGTAGGTTTGGGGGCGTGATTCAAATAAGACAGCATTTAGCTTAGTCAGTTTATATTTTCAAAGAACTTTCATTTTTCGTCTAGTATACAATTTTCCCTTCTAAGATGCTGCTTTAGTGCTCCAATTGGTTCATAAATTCTCTATACTAATGTAGAATGCAGGCTGTGCTTTCTATTTCTTTTAGGGTGATTTCAATCTTTTTAGAAGGCTCAAGGAAAATATTACAACTTTTCTTGTGATGTTTACCAAACTGATTAAACCCACATCTAGCCAAACCTAGATTTACCCCCACTAAAGATCATGTAGTAATTCATTAAGCCAACAACCAAAATCTTCCTTTACTTGGCTTGAATGCATCATCTCAAATATCTATCTATGCCTACAAACTTTTAAGACCATCTGTCTCCCAACTGAGCTGAATTCATAGTGTCTGGCTGAGGCTGTATGGAAGCAGGTTCGGAAAGTAACTTATCAGGGCCTCTAGGTGTATCCCCACATCTTTCTTCAGCAGCTCTAAGGGAAAAGATTTTCTCCTGCTCCTAATCTAAAATCTTGAATTCTATTTTGGATTTAATTATCTTTTGCAAAATCCAAGGGAATTTTATCATCAAGGGTATGCTTGACTCCATTGCTGTAATCATTGCATACAGCCTTCTCACTTAAGGGTCTATCTTCTTACACGACATGTAAGAAGTGTCCTGTTGTATGCGAAAGGGTTTTCATTGGCTAATTTTTCACAAATAAATGCATTAGCAGGTATTTCCTTTTAGTTCTTTTTAGTCTGGATGCTCCACTCAAATCTACCCTGCTTGTATCTGAAACATCGAATGTAGCTTCCATAATGACAGTCACACATAAGCCACATAGTGTGGCGAATGGACAGTTGGTGGATTTCACTAGTACACCTATGAATTGTTATGACCTTCAAAACCACCCCCTTCTTTGTTCTCAGTGGCACAGTCTCCCTGGTCACTATTATGAGTTTATTTATTACTGTTCTCTGTTTGCACTCTTCCAATCACACTGGCCTCCTTACTGTGTGCTTCAAGATAAAGTGCACTACTGGTTCGGACCAGGTCATTAACTTTCTGCCTGCACTTGCTTCTTCATGTCGTTTTAGGTTTGTGTTCAGATGATTTTATTTTTAAAAAGCCAACTAGCCTTCTTTTTCTCCATAAACCCCCACAATGCTTCTCTTTCTTCAAGGCATGTATTTTTTTTGATTATCTTTTGATGCAATAAATGAGTGAGATTGGCATTCTCATCTTCTGTTGTTCCCATCAGATCTAGAACACTGTCTGGCACATAGCTTGGGGCCAATAAATATCCCAATAAAGAAATTAATGAATATTTATACCATCCCACCTACGATCTAAAATGCCCTCTCTGTTTCTTTGATATCCTATTCCTTTAGTTCTCTTTTCTCTGAGCTTCTCAGGCATTTTATTCTTTACCCAGCCTCTCATTATTCTTCCTGATTTTTTCCAAAAGTTCCTTCAGATTGTGGCTCCTTCCCAGGTTCAGGTCTAGATTCTAGGAATGTCTTTTTCAGTGCCCAAAACTTCACAGATCTCTTTCATGGTTAAAACTTTACTAGCTAACCCATCAGCCACCCCGTGGGAAACAGATGTGGCATTCTGCTTCCAGGAAATGTTGCAGCTTTGGAAACCTATAGGTTTTCTATGCGTCAGAATTCACCCTAAGACAAGGCCTTTCTATTTCAATGGACTTTGATTTGGGTCCAAGCGCTTCCTTATTTGCATGCTTCCTTGTAATCAGGACTTACTTGGCCTAGTCCTATTCTCTTCCCTTATTTTCTACAGTGCTACAATGTGAGAGTATGTGAGGACACTTCAAAAAGTTCATGGAAAATTCCATTGTCTTTCAATTCCAGTTTCTATGGACTTTTTGAAGCAACCTCTTATACTTAGTAGAGCTTAGTAATTGAGACACTGAATTGATTGTTTTAACACTATCACACTGTCACTTCCATTTTGACTTCTCAGGTCTTCTAGGCTCATGTCTATCTCATTGGCCATCATGAGGCCGTACAATCATTCTTCAATGTCCCACTGATCAAATCACAGTCCCAACCTACGCACCCTCTCATGCTGCTTTTAACTGTAAATTCCTAGCCATAAAAGTTGCCCCGTTCTCACCATATTCAAGAACCTATAGCACCGTTCTGCTTTAATCTGAACAGTGAAGAAAAGGAAAACCACATACATTTTTCCCAATTTGAGCTATAGAATTTGGAAAAGTTGAGAACAGACTTTTTTTTTCTCTATCATAACCTCTCCAAGGAAACAAAAAACAACTAACTTTGTAATAACTTTAGCTCTCTAAAGACCCAACCCCAATGTGACTATTCTATGAACGCATCACCAAAGTAATGAACCACCTTAAATAGCAGCTATCTAAGTGCAAAGTCGACGTAGTACTGATCTCATAGGCAAGGTGCTCCAGGAGAGGTCCAAGAACCCTGTCAATAGAATCAGTTTGTAATTATGGACAATTCACTTAACTTCTTAATATTACAAAAGGGGCTAATATTGGGGAGCAGGAGTGATTATGTTTAGGAGTTTTTCATCCAAGATAGGGGAGATGTAAATTGTGAAATTCACCCCCAAAGCCAAACCTCTTACTGTTGAATTGTTTTCAACTCATGGTGACTCTTTGTGTTACAAAGCGAGACTGCCCTGCGTGTTGTTTGCCTGTAATATTAATGGAGGCAGGTCACCAGGTCTTTCCCTCACGGCGCTACAGGGCAGGTTTAAGCTACCAACCTTCAGGTTAGCAGCCAATCACAAACTGCTTATGCTACCCAAGGGCCTTTAATTACCATGTTAGAATAAGTTTTGATTTCTCTAAATTTCAAAAGGCAATTTTTTGGCGATAACCCTTCCTGTTCTCAAGAAGGTATTAATTCCATTTTCAAAATACAGCTATGTATTTTTGTTAAAAAAGAAAATGATGCAAAGAAGAAAGTCAGGAGAAATAGGCAGCATGAGTAGGAAAACTAAGATAATAGTAGGAAAAATAAATAGAAAAATAAGAGTAAAATTGATGTATAGAAAGTATGTGTACCTCCTCCTTTGGTACGGGCAACAGAAAAGTGGGTGAAGAAAGATGTCGGACGGTGTAAGATGTGATAAAATAATAATAACTGATAAATTATCAAGGGAGGGGCAATGGAGAGAGAGGGAAGATAATGAGGTGCTGATACCAAGAGCTCAAGCAGAAAGGAAGTACAATGTTCTGAGAATGATGAGGGCAACAAAAGTACAAATGTCCTTGACACAGTGGATGTATATATGGATTTTAATAAAAAAAGAGAGTATGCCCTGTGATACAAAACCCTTTACACAGATAGGCCACAAATCTGACCCTGAGATTTCTTGCATCCAGCTCAGTCGGGAGAGCACGATTGGTTAATTCATAAAGTCCATAAATAAAAGCAGACCATATGCTGAAAGCAGAGCCATTCCTGATGCTAAGGTCAGAGGGAAGTTCCTGTTCTAAGGAACGACACTCACATGATTAAGAGAAGCAGGAACGACAGTTGAATATGCGATGCAAAATTCTCCCTTTTCACAGTTTCGAATGAATTTTTCTCAGTATTTCTTCCCCTATTTTTCTTTCCCCTGTGATAGTTTATAATTAAGAAAATGTGGCCGTCGAGTCAGAGTGGTTGAAGAATTTGATAGACGCAGAGTCTTTTGGAGGGATTTTAAAAAGACAATCGGGGAGCAGCAAAGAGGTGCAGCAAAGAACAGCTAAGAATAGAGAAACGACAAGTTTTCAGGGCACCGCAAGGGCAAAATAGGAAGTCAGGAGCCATCTGGACAAGTGCAGTCGTGCCAAAGCCCTGAAGTAGCAGATCCTGAATGTAATGCCAAAGATAAAGAATGTGAGCTAAGAGCCGGGCAAGGTAGTGATCTAATTACAGTGGATGCAATGACTTTAATGACATCTTTTCTGGTGTTTTTCTTTCATTTATACTGTTTCTAGAAAAATGATAAACTTAATAAACGTATAATTGACCAGGAATGACTTGCTCATCTTGTTGATAGGTGCCGTGGAATGGATTTCGACTCATGGTGAACCTGCCATCAACCAAATAAAACCTGCCCAGGCCTGATGCAGCCTCACCATCATCCCTTTGCTTCAGCCCACAGTTGCCACCACCGTGCCAATCCTTCTCACTAAGAGTCTTCTTTTTAAATGCTATTCCTCTACTTTACTTGTCAGGATGTTCTTCTCCAGTGACTCGCTCTTCACGATGATGTGGCCAAAGTAAGTTAGATGAAGCCTGGACAGACTTGCTTCTCAGGGGCATTCTGGCTATACTTCAGCCAGGACAAATTTGCTTGTTCCTCTGACAGTCCACGTTATAGTCAATATCGTTTTTGTAAATACCATAATTCAAATCCGTGAATTCTTCTTTGGACTTCCTTGTTCTTTGCCCACCTTTCAGATGCCGCTAAGACAATTGAAAATACTGGGGCTGGTGTCTGCAAACCTCTTAAAGCTATGTCTTCGATTTTTAACAGATTAAAAGGGTCTTTAACCGCAGATTTGCTTAAGGCAATACAGCATTTATTTTCATGACTAGGAACATGCAACATGAAGGGGTGTTTACTGTGGATCCAAGTAAAATAAAATTCTTTGTTCCCAACTTTCTTATTTCAATCAGCAGTAATTATCAGAGCATCTTGATTGCATGAGATCAATTTCAGAAGTGAGTAATTAGTGGTTGACGTGTAAATCTGAATGAATTATCTCTGTACGATAGAGGTTATCCTAACACTGACAATGTACTTCAGGGTAGATCTTGAATTGTTCTTACTGGCAATGAAAGTGACTCCATTTCTCAATTTACTATTTTTGGCAGGTTGTCGTTGTTAGACCATTGAGTTAGTTCTGACACCCAGCAACCCTATGTACAACAACAAAAAAACAAGTAGTCCTGGGTCACAATTGTTCCTATATTTGAGCCCATTGTTGCAGCTTTTGTGTCAATACATCTTGCTGAATAGACTGTAGACTACTCTTTGCCCTCTTCAAAATGTCCTGTACCAATATATGTCAGCTCACTAATCTCTAGTACTTAGGATATTAATTTTTCTTTGTTCAATTTAATTTGCAATGATTTCCTAGATTCATACAAGGAAACCACTTTTCTATTTACTTATTACTAAGGAAGTAAAGGACAATTGGAAAACGAGCAAGTTACATGAACAGGCAATTCAAGAAACAAGACACACATAGAGCCATCAGGCCAAATTTATTCTTTTACTTTCCTTGCTAGTAAAATGCTCATTCTAGGGTTGACAGAGAATACTCCTACATTTGTATTTACCTATGCAAGTATATTCATGACTGTGATGGGAGGGGAATGCTGAGTAAAATAACAATGATATGCTATTGTGGCCTATCAATTACACAGCAGATTTTTTTCCCAATGATTTTATTGGGGACTCTTACACAGCGATATTTTTAAAGATAAAATTATAGAGCATTAATTCTCTCAAACATTGCTTATGGTAATGTGAACTGACATGGTCTCTATGGAGTATAATTAATTTGACACTACATGTGAAAATTCTTAAAAATCAGCACTCGCTTTAATTCGGTGATTCTGATTCAAGGAATTTATTCTTAGGAAATAATTTAGGACATAGACAATGATCTTTTCTTTCAGGTATTCATTACAGGATTTTTAAGTGCCCTACCCAAGTGGACACCATTTCCCCACGAATACAATAATAAGGACCTAATGGAGTAAATTATAACTTACAGAGCACTCTGCATTAATTAAAACTAAAGACACCACAGTATAACTGCTGTCCTCGGAAGATGCTCATGGAATATTATTTTGTGTTGAAAGCATCAAGACTCAATATAAAGCTAGAGTAATGAAGGCAGAATCATTTGGTGTAAGCTTAGAGAAGTTGATGGAATGAAATAGGCCAGGAGTAGAATTAAATATATGTAGTCAATTTCAATGAAGTCACAATTTAGGCAAAAGAAAATGCTCTTCAACAACTTGTGCCAGAAGAACTAGATACTCTCAGGAGAAAAGAAATGACCTATGGCTTCTACTACCCATTTTATCTCAAAATACTTCAAGGAGGATTATACACGTACTCACAAAAGTAAAACTATAAAATTTCTTTTCAAAATATCAGAGAACATCTTTGCAACTTTGGGTGGGGTACAAAAAATATCAACCTTAAAATATAACATTGATAAGCTATACTTTGGAAGGTTTTTAAAATAAAGAGATGCAATTAAGAGAACTATGACTTAGGAGAAAGTATTGGAAATTAATAGTTCTGATAAAATATTTATCCTAAACTCAATAAAACAAACTCATGGCCATCTAGTTAATTCCAGAGCAACCCGATAGGACTGAGCAGAACTGTCTCTCTGGGTTTTCAAGATTGTTCATTTTTATGGAAGTAGAAAGTCTCATCTTTTAATATAGAGTATATAAATAATACTTAAAACCCAACAGTGAAATGAAAATATCCTCTTAAAAACTGGGCACATGCTTTTTGGCAAATACTCCACAAAACAAGATTTATACATGACCAATGAGCACATGAAAAAGTGCTAAATAATATCAAATATTATGAAATGCAAATGAAAATCACAAAATACCACTATATAGTTACCAGATTTCTAAAGTTTATAAAATTAAGCTGGGTGGGCTGAGCCCCGGTGGCGTAAGTGGTGGAGTGCGGGACTGCGGCCCGTGGGCTTGGCGGTTCAAATGAATCCGCACTTTGAAACCACCAGCAGCTCCGAAGCAGCAGCACCAGCTTTCTGCGCCGTCATTCCAGCTTGGGACGCCCCCAGGAAGTCGCTGTGGGCCAGCATTGACTCGGGGCTACAGAGCTGGGTTTGGACTCTGGTGGCATGTTTAATATTCTTTGACAATACCGCAATTCAAATATATCGATTCTTCTCTGGTTTTCTTTAGTAATCGACAACAATGTCATGGCTGGACATGCTCCATTTCTGACCTCGGCCGGTTCATTCCTCCTTAGGCAACCGGGGGGGTCTCCTGCTCTAGGAGGTCACCGTATTGACCCCAAATTTAGTGCGGACACCCGGTGGGCACAGCAAAGGGCAGTCCAGGACTGGTCTCCAGCGATCCTCCAGCCTCCGACCCCCAAGGACCTGGGACGAAAGATAATCCTGGCTTGGGTATGGCACACCCTAGTTCCACATGGGACATCTTTGCTTTTTAAAATTTTATATATATCTATCTATATCTATCTATATCTATATCTATATATATATCCTGTGAAGCAGACTTACCCAATACAATATGTCATGTGATTTCTTACCTGGTGCTACCATGAGCATCGATCATACATTGGTTAAATATATCATTATTGTTGCTGGCTAGTCTTCTAGCCCACTCCTTGCACCGTGCTCATTCAGCTGTGTGCTGAGCAAAGGATCCATGACAAAAGCTGTCGTGTGTAGCAGATGTGGACTCATGGCAACCCCATCTGTGTGGCAGGAGACCTTTGCTCCACAGGGTTTTCATTCACTCATTGGAAGTAAGTCACCAGATCGTTCTTTCAAGGCACCGCTAGAAGAACTGGAGCCTTCAGCCTTCCATTGCGCAGTTTTGCAGCACCCAGGGACTCCACAGTCTCCAAGAATGTTCCCAGCACTTACCTCTTGGAGATTAGATCCCCTCACCTTGTACCTAGGTTGGTCTGTATGAGTCCTAGAATGCAGGAGAAACAACAATATGTAACTTCTGATACGGGGTTAAAAAAGACACCTACCCCACACACTGCCACCAAATCATCGTGAGCCTACAGGGCAGAGTTGCCCTGCCTGGGTGTGGTTTCTGAAGCTGTAACTATTTGCAGAAGAAGACAAACTCATTTTTCTTCTGCAGAGAAGGTGATGGATTTGAATCACCACCTTTTGGTTAGCAGTACAGTGTTTAATCCACTCTGCTACCAGGGCCCCTGACATAATGGGTCACACTTTAGCCTCCCTTTCACAGCCTTTCTCTCTTAGGATGCTGCTCTGCTAAAACTGCCTACCCAGTCTTGAGGATGCTCAGACAGCCCTGTAAGGAGGAACTAAGCCTTTCCTTTAACGACCAGTGAGATGCATAGGTCTACCAACCACAGTCCAGGAGCTAGCTGGGAAGGGGATAGTCTGGTCTTTAGATGGTTGTCGGTCTGCTGACCTCTTGGCCAGCTTTGTCCTATAGGTAATCCTGCAACCCAACCACCCCCCTGAACTAATCTCTGCTTGACCCTCAGAAGTTGTTTGAGTAGATAAATCTTTGTGTTTTTTTTTACGACATTGACTTGTGACAGAATGTGTTACTCAGAAATAGACAAATAATGTACATTATGAAAAGAGATTAGACAAACACTCCATAGCCATTGCTATTGAGCAGTTTCCAACTCACAGTGACTATGAGACAGAGAGAAACTGCCCCAAAGGGCTTCTAAGGCTGAACTCTTTACTAAAACAGACTGTCACATCCCTTTTTTCCTCGGAGTGGCGATGATTCAAACTTCTGTGAGCAGCCCGACCCTTACCCTCCTGCCTCACCAGGAGAGTAGTGTTCTTTAGAAAAATAAGGCAGGTCATATAACATAGACAGTAGACTTGTTTCTTTCTAAAATAATGCTGGACATCCAAATACAGCCATGGTTGTCTGGGTGGTAAGATTGCACATATTTTTTTTCTTTCTTCTGTATGCTTATTATTATCATTTCATCTAAATATTATGTTAGGGCTGTAACTTGCACATAATAAAAACCTGTCCTAAAAGAACAATATGTGGAAATAGCTTTTTGTATTCCTTGTGTAGGTGAAGGGTTGCCAGATGCCCTAATGAAATCCATACTATTTCTGTGACTAAGGGAAAGGGAGGTTGAGTCTGACACCCTGATGATTTGTTTGGGTCTTTCATTAGTAGGTGCGATTCCTTTGTCTAGCTCTGAAGAGGTGTTTTGCTTCCCTCCAAGTAAAGCCAGTCACAAAGCTGGAAGGAGACGAGACACATTAAAAGGGCCTTATTTTTCTGTCCTACCTGCCTCTGTTTGAAAGAATGGTGAAAATCGATTCTATGATTGCCTTTCGCCTTTTCTCCATCAGCATAAAGTCTTCATTATTTTCGGGTGTTTTTTCTCTAAGAGGCCTGTGGTTGGCTGCTTCTCTGGTTGCTCTCCAGTCAGAGCAGCCCAGTGAGACAGAATAGAACTGCCTCTAGGGTTTTCCTGGCTGTCATCTTGGTAGAAGCAAATCCCCAGCGCTTTCTCCCATGGAACTGCTGAGTGGGTTTGCATCTCTAACTTCTTGGTTACTAGCTGAGCACTTAATC
Source organism: Nesogale talazaci (assembly GCA_004026705.1). NCBI lineage: Eukaryota > Metazoa > Chordata > Mammalia > Afrosoricida > Tenrecidae > Nesogale > Nesogale talazaci. The sequence continues at coordinate 25,924 of PVJH01016972.1, forward strand.
ATTAACTGTGCCACCAGGCCTCCTTCAAGACGTCGAAAGAATCATACTTGGTAAAGCAGAGGGTCAGGGAACAGGAGATGAGTTGATGCTATAGCCCTAGATGGCACAGGACTGACCGACTGATGGATATTTTATTGTTAACATGAAGTCACCAGGGGTCAGAGAGGAGAACTAACAATCCAGTCACCAGACCCTTTGCTTCCTGCTCCAGAACATCTTCCCTTTCTGTCCGCCCCGAACATGCGGCACTGTATAGGGATCCCCATTGGAGCAAGAATTGGAGTCAAAACCAAAAGCCAGTTTCAGGGCCTGATAGTGGCAAAAATACGGGTCAAAAGCTCTCACAAGTATAGGATGATGGGAACTTTCTAGTCATGTGTTCTAATGAATCTGTTTCCAGGAAGTCCCCCTACCACCTTTAGGACTCCTCCTTCTCCTAGGGCACCTTAACATTTGCAGCATTTCTCACACATACCAAGGGCAGTGGCCACAGAGCTCAGATGGAGGTTGCACACACTGCGATCTGCACATGGGCTGAGAACACATTCCTGGCACAGGGTACACACCTTTCAGATCCCAGGCATCATTTACTGAATGCCAGTGATGACAGGCACCCAGCTGCCATCACTTACATTGCCAGGGCCTTGTAGGAAAGGCGTGACACACAAAAAGCATCAGAACACGGAAGGGGAATCAGTCTATTTTCTGTGACATTGGGCCAGGGTTAGATGGTCTGTATGTGCTCTTGTCCTTTGCCGAATCTTCAGAAACTGGACTCATTGGTCAAGTAGCATGCCAAGGAAGAGAGACGGTACTCAATATTGGCTATCTGTTCCTGGCAAGAAGTCTTTGGAAAATGGTATCGAAACCAGGGAATTACATGACATTAGTAGCTATGCAAACACAGTCCCTCCTTCAGTAGGATATTCAGTTAGTTGGGAGAGCCCTCACTAGGGGCAGGGGATTTTCTTTTTTTGCATTTTCCTAACAATGGAAAACTAAGAAAAGAGCTGGGGGTATTTTACATATTTTTTTGTAATCTAATTTTGGATCTTTAAAATATTTTTAAGAATTCAAAGGATATTCCAAGTATGATACAATCGATCATAAGAACAAATCAGAATCAAGGGGCTGAAGAAGTCAGTAGACTCATGATCTATTGATAAATTGGGGCCCAAGTCTAGTACTATGATAGGTCAAATAAAGAAACCAACAATCAGCACCAACAGTAAACATTTGATCAACCATCTTCTGGAGTAAAGGAAACTTTCTTGAACAGAATGCAATTATTTGGCTTGAGCATAAAGAAAAGGTGAAAATGAGGTTGAAAGAAATCATGAAAATTATTTTGATAACAACATATTTTCCTACATAAAATGAAAGAAAACATTCTTAAATGAACTAATTTTTGCAATCATGTTTGACTTCTGAAATTATCAACTTGAATTTACCCCAGACTTACTGGTCTCGTAGGCAGTGCCCCTTCAATTCATGTGTGTGCAGTGTGGTAGCTATCAGGCACGTGTGGCTATGGAGCGTTTCAAACACGGTTAGCCTCAATGGAGTCTGGATAGGCTGTGAGGGAAAATATATATTGGATTTTGAAGGCTTAGAACCCAACCAGTGTCAATTATATAATTAATAATTGATTAGTATTTTTATTTTGATATACTGGGTTAAATAAAATATACCAAAAAATAAATAAAATATACCATTGCAATTAGCTCCATCTGTTTGTTTTTACTTGTTAAAATGTGGCTTCCAGAATATTGGAAATTACATAGTCAGAGACTGACAAAGATATTTTTACACCTCAGGATGAGGTCATTAAAAATGTCCTTTAATATACAGAAGCAACAACAAGAAGTCTAGTCCTTCATTTAACTCTGGTTCAAGGAAGACCTTTAGGAAGGACCTGGAGATCTGACAGAACTGCTTGATGTAGTGTTCCTTTCCCACTGCGTTGTGTAACAGGAATTGACAGAGACACATCAATAGTAGACTACTGATTTTTTTTTTTGTGGTATTACTGGTCACTTTATTTACAATTCTGAATTGTTAAATATGTCTAATGTGCATTCTTACAGGTAATCAATAGCGGCATCTGTCTTGTTTAAAAATCTTAAAAGAAATACTCGGGTCAGTGCTGATAAGTCCCAGGAAAGAAATGATGATCTAGATATAATCGTCCTTAATCACCGAAGACAAACAAACAGATGCATGAATTAGTTTATAGGGCTATAAGAAATATACAAAAATAGCATTATTAAAAAGTTCATACAGCAATGAGCAAAGGGGGTCTCTCTGTGCTATTAATATTAAATGTGATGAGTATGTACTATACGCAGGGTGGTGAGTGGCAGATGTCTATGGAACCAGCCAGTGTTTGCTATATAATTCATCCCATGGCAGTGGTGCTCAGCAAACCAGAGTTTGACAGTGGTTCAGAGGGTGCTTCTGGTGTGTCTTTGAAGAAACTATCAACACAAATGAGTGTTCTTTGATTTCTAGGGCTGTGTCGGCTTGTGGCTTCTTGCGCTTGGGTTGTGCGTGATGCTGGCACCCAGGCCCTTGTTGTGATCCGGCTCTTATTTCCACAGCCATGGATCCTCCTGTTTCTGCATCGGTCCCTTAACAGTCTGTACTATCGGGTCGGGCAGGAGCAACCGTGGAAGATCTCCGTTTCTGATGACCAGTTGGTGATTCCTGTTTCCGAAGCTCGATATCAGTAAACCGAACAGCCTGTCCACCACCTCGTGCTTTATAAACATCCCCCCTGCAGCATGGATCCTCTGCTAGCCCTATCTGATTCCTGAAGGTGGGACCCACCTCCCTGCCTTCAGTCCAGCACATCCCTCGCCTTCTGTCTGACACCACACAAGTTTTACTGTGTTCTGGCGCTTGCTGCCTGCGCCTTGCAACAGATGTCACATTGGCAGGTGTGTTGTATGGAGGAATTTTCTGCTCCCACTCTGAGACACCGGAAGCTACAGCAATGCGGCTGCAAGAGTGTCTGGCTCATGAATTGCTGGCCATTGGCAATCTGAGCAAGATGGCTACGAGAAAGAGGAACTGGCTATGAAGCAGCTCTGGGAGCCACTTTTTCTCGGTCTCAATCCCAAGAGAGTCTCTCTGGCTTCTCCCTTTTGGGAATCAGTAAGAATCGCCTTCAGCTGTTTCAGCTTCTCGTCTTTGAGAAGACGAGATAAAGATGTGGAGCACATAGACCCTTATCTAGATGGCTTCTGCCCCCTGTCTTGCACCGCCATTGCATGCCGCATCCACTCTGTCCCACTTGTTCACACGGCTTCTATGAGAAGTGCAAGCTTTCAGAACTGTTTGAAGTCCTCCTAGCACAGCGACGAACTTTTTACGAGAGATCAAAAGAGTAATCCATTTCCCAAATAGGGGGATGCTTTCTGTAACAGTGTTTTGCAGGTGGATGGGCATCATTACTGCAACAAAGAACTCAGGCCTATGAACGACCACGAGAAAGGCACAGGAACGGGCAGTGGTTAGTTCTGTCCATGTTAGGTCACAAGGAGCTGCAGTCTATTCCATGGCCGCTAACAAAAATGTATGCCACCGTGCCAGCTGGCATCCATTTCCAACATCTAGAGCTACGTTTGTTACCTATTTGACGTTTAGTTTGTTTTGACAATACTGAGATCTAATTGATTTCTGACTTGGGTCAAATTTGGTGCCCCATCAAACCTAGCATCTTCAGAAGCTGCACTTAAACTTAGTCCCGTCATCCAGTGCTGTACACCTGTGCTTTTATTCTATTCCAAGCAGACAGTGCTTTTCAAACACTTAGGTGGCTACTTTTTAAGGTTTATAAGAAATTTATCATCTTTAAAAAATGAATCATTTATTGGGGATTCATACCATTCTTATCTCCATCCATCCATCCATGGTGTAAAACACACTTGCACATATGTTGCCACCATCATTTTAAAAACATTTTTTCTACTTGAACCCTTAAAATCAGCTCCTCATTTTTTCCTTCCCTCTTCCACCCTCCCTCCCCCATTATGAACCCTTCATAATTTATCATTTTTTTCATGTCTTACACTCTTCACTCACTTTTTTGTTGTCCATATCCCTGGGAGGGGTTGATATAGAGATAATTGTGATCAGTCCCTCTTTCTCCCTTAACCTCCTGGTATCTCTACTCTCATTACTTGTCCTAAGGGGTTTACCTGTCCTGGATTCCCTGTGTTTCCACCTCTTATCAGTGCCAGTGTACTTGCTCTTTCCTGCAGGCTATCCATTTTAAAGAATTGTTTGATGTACCCACATTCAAAGAGCAAGTATGTCACTTTGAGGACTAAGGTGCTTCTGACTCAAGCCATGTTTTTTTCAATTGCCCCACATCCATGTGAGAGTTGGACAATGAGTAACGAAGACCAAAGAAGAATTGATGCCATGAATTATGGTACCGGTGAAGAATAATGAAAGCACCATGGACTGCTAGAACAACGAACAAATCTTTCTTGGAAGAAATACTCCACAAGACCACAAGACTCCTCAAATGCTAGGATGGCAAGATTTTGTCTCATGTGCTTTGGACATGGTAGCAAGAGAGACCAGTCTCTGGAACAGGATATCATGCTTGGCAAAATGGTGAATAATTTTGATTCAGACTACAAAGCATGCTACTCTAAATCCCTATAGTGCCACAATTTACCAACCAATTACATACATGCACACACCAACCTTAGGCAGAATGAGACCTTTGGAGGACCCCAAACTGCCATGGAACTATGGAGCTTCAGCAACGAACACTCTGTAAAATAACACACTAATAAACAGAAAAAAGTTACAATTAGAGCTTAAGGGAGTTAGCAGACAGAATCCTAAATTAGATATGTCACATTTTGGCAACAGCAGTCACTTACAATTAGTGTAAAACAAGATATTAATAGGCTAAAGGGCACACAGGACATTAAGTTGAGTGGTAAAATGAACTTAAAAGAAAGGATGAAAATAAAGACAAATCAATCATTATGGACATCTGTGTCTTATCAGTAACTCCACTTTTCCCACTTTTTCATTTCTTACTCTTTCACCAACATCACACTATGTATGCAGTTTTCCTGAATCCTAAACTGACTTTTGGAAGAGTGTTTCTGTGTAATCTTTCCAGTTTCTTTCGATCCTTCCTGCATCTTTCAATAGTTTATTCATATTCTCTAGACCTTACTTAGTTTTCACTGGTTTTACCAGCACTCTTGAACGTGCATATGCATGTGTGTCTCTAGTGACCATTCATAATCATTGTGGTTTCTTGCTGAATTCATTATGAGCAGGATAAGAACTTCCCAGCAATGCTGGAGGGACAGTTTAGTGTGAGTGAGGTTCACTGCGATCTGGGAAAGATAAACATATTTACAAAGCACATAGGAGAAACCAGAGGGAGGACTTGTTATTTGCTATACTTTTTATATTCTTGTGACTGGGTGTGTTAATAAAGGTCTTAGAATAGAAATCAAGCCTTATTTAATTAAATGGTTTACTGTACACAAATTTGAATAATAAATTCTCCATGTTTACACCTTCTAAAGTTCTCAATAATGACACCTTCAAAACAAATAACATTTTCTCAATTGTTGTATCTTTCTAGTCTTTCTTACCAAACCTTGAAACTCCATAAACTTTAAAGGAAAATGTGAGGTTTGGGCTAGTGTTGTTTCTGTATCCCATGCTGCTCCTACTTGTCAAATGGCTTTCATTGATGCTAAGATAAAAGGCTGTTATAAATGTATCTTCAGGCCATTGTTTGTTGTGGTGAGGCTAGATCATACAGATTACTTTAAGACACATGCTGACATATAGAATATTTGGTTCAGTTTTCCAACATAAAATGTGGGGTTTAATATGTAAGCCCTGAGCTTTTAATGGTATTGAAATGTCTGTCTATTTTTGTTCATTTGAGATTAGGATGCAATTTTCCAGGGCCTCGTGTTTTATAGCTTAATCTCAGTCTATGAACTAAGTAAAAATGAATAAGTAAATGAATAAGTAAAATGAATAAGTAAAAATAAAATTTATTTCCTTTTTGAAAGTATCTAAAATTTGTCACATATTATGTGCTGGAAGTAGATTATCTTTTTAAAATTAAAAGCTATGTTTTCTCCTTTTTATCCTCCTGCAAATATGGATCCAGCTTTACCAGAGTCATTTGTTAAAGAGACTATTTGTTTTCCATCCTTTGTCAAAAATCAGCTGGATGGTGTTGAAGCAACAGCAATGAAGCTGAGAGGAAGTTGGGTGATTGTGATGGTGGGAGAGGAGGAAAGAAAAAAGAAACAAACATCTAGGAAGCAAAGCTATGGATAGAAATATAAGCATAGGTGTGTACATAGGCAAATATATTAGTTTATAAAAATAGAGGTGTTGACCTAGGTACATATTTTTATCTGGAAATACATTGAGGTAGTGGATGGACTTTGGACCTCAATGCAGGAACACTTTGTTCTAACAACCTGGCATTCCTTGATGCTCACCTTCCTGGCACAATCTCTGAAGACAAAATGGGTGTATAGGCAAATGTGGTGAAGAAAGCAGATGGTACCTGGCTATCAAAAGATATAGCATCTTGGATCTTAAAGGCTTGGAGTTAAACAAACAGCCATCTAGCTGAGAAGCAACAAGCCCCACATGGAAGAAGCACACCAGCCTGTGTAGTCATGAGGTGTCACCAGGAATGGGTAACAGGCGTCAGAAGACTACACACACACATACATACACAATCATATTGTTGAAAACGGGGCGGGGGGGGAGGGTGGTTGGAGCAGAGACCCAAAGCCCAGCCCATCTTGACAATGGGACATCCCCTCATAGAAGGCTGACAGGGAAGAAAGGTGGCAATCAAGGTGGAGTAAACATGATGTTCCTTTGGTTCCTTAAGATTTTCTCACATCGCACTATCACAACCCTAGTGCTGCCTTTCACTGTGGGCTAGACTGGAACATATGCAGGGGTACAGATAAGGGATAAGAGCTTTGACACACGGAATCCAGGAACAGGATTGGGAGCAGTGATACCAGAAGGGTAGGGAGAAGATGGGGAGAGGAGGGAAGAAAGGGGGAACTGATACCCCATCTCTCTTTCAGGAGGATGAGCAACAGAAACCATGGGGGAAGGGGGAGAGTGGTCTGTGTAAGATATGAAAATCATAACAATTTATCACTTATCAAGAGTTTAGGAGGGTGAGGGGGAGGTAGGAAAAGAAAGGGGAGCTAATACCAAGAGCTCAATAGAAAGAAAATGTCTAGAAAGTAAGGATGGCAGCATATGTACAAAAATGCTTGATACAATTGACGTACGCATTGTTGTAAGAGCCCCTAAATAAAACAATCTTTTAATTAAAAAAAAGAGAAAAATTTAAATAGCTGGATAGGGTTATATCTGAGGTTTAAGTTCTGTTCCACTGGTCTATGTGTCTAATGTTGTACTATGGTTGTGTGGTAAGTTTTAAGATCAGGAAGTATGGATATTTCTATTTTATTGTTCTTCTAGTGCTTTGCATATCAGAGTCACTTCCCTTTTCAAAAAGAATAGGTGAATAGTGTTTCCTCTTTCTAAAGAATAATGTTGCAATTTGTATTGCATTAGATTTGTAGATACCTTTGGATGATACTGAACATTTCCACCATGTTAAGTTTTCCTATTCATGAGCATAATATATCCTTCCATTTAAGCAATTCTCTCTCTTTGTAGTAGTGTTTTGTTGTTTTATCTGAATAGTCTTTTGTTTCTTTCATATATTTATTTCTAAGCATTTCATCTTTTGGGTGATTATTGCAAATGGTATTTTTTCCTGATTTCCTTTTCAGAGTTCTGTTAGTGTAAAGAAATTTGACTGTTTTTTTTATCATGATCTTGGACCCTGCCATTTTGTCAAAACTTTCAATTAGTTCTAGTAATTTTCTTGCTGAATATTTGGGTTTTCTAGTACAGGATCTTGCCATCTGCAAAAAGAGATTTTTTTTACTTCTTTTTGCCAATTTGAATGCCCTTAATTTTCTTTTTTGCCTTATAACTCTAGTTAAGACTTTCAACACGATACTGAATAGGAGTAATGATAAAGGACATCTCTGCTTGATTCATGTTCCCAAAGGGAATGCTTTTAGTTTCTCTCCATTGAGACAAATTTCAGCTATTTATTTTGTATATACATCCTTCAACTCCTATTTGCTGAGTAGTTTTATAAGAAATTGGTGCTGGGTTTTGTCAAATGCATTTTCTGTGAATCAGTATAATTATGTGTGTTTTAAAAAAATATGTGGTGGATTATAGCAATTGTTTTTCTAATAATGCATTTCTTAATATGTATGGTTTCTAATGTTTTTACTCTTCTGATAGAACCCTAACACAGAGATGCAATAATTAACATGGGAATGTAAATAATCTAGATTAAACGAGATAATTATAGGATAGAACGAAATTGAATGACTTATGTTGCTCAATTTTAAAATTTACTATTAATATAGAGTAATAAAGGGTATATAGCATTAATGTAAATGTAGGTATATATACCAATCAGGTGCAATTGAGAGTCCAGAAATAAACCTTTATATTTAATAGCCAAGAGTGGATGGATACACATATCGCACAAATGACACATGAATAAATACATATAGATATCATCACCATTCATAATTGCTAAAAATGGAACCAATATAAATATTTACTGGTTGGTGAATCAGTAAACCAAATAGTGCCTTATCTGTACAATTAAATACCACTCATCAGTAAAAAGGACTGAAATATAAATATGGATACTATAACAGGTTAACTTTCAGAGCACTGTGGTGTTAGAGGGTGATGTAAACATTGCATATATTACATGATTCCACTTCTATGAAGTAGCCAGAAAGCAAGTTTACAGATATAGGTTCTGGATCAGTTGTGCCTAGGACTTGGAACAGAAGTATACTGCAAATAGAGAATGCAAATAGACTTGAGGGAGTCTGAGGTGGGTCATGGAAATATCCTAAAACTGGATTGTCACGATGGTTTCACAGTTTACTAAAAATACTTATTAGAAGATATTGAGTTGAACACTTAAATGGTAAATGCTACATAACTTATTCTTTAATAAAGCTGCATAAGTAATAAAAGAATTGAAAGTGACCACGGAAGCAAAAGAGCAGAAACTTCTGCAAATGTACTCTCTAGGTCCAATATTTTCCACCCACAAGCTGTAGAGTTCAGTTTGATGATAGTTGAGATTTTATGGATAATTCTGAGAATCCCATCCTTATAATACAAATGTAAGATTTTCTTTCAATGGCATGAGGGAATGTAAAGATATATTGAAGTGTTGTTTCAGCAACTGATACCTTACCTTGCAATTTAATTTTGTAATTTTCAGCTTAATGAGCAATAACTTCTTCCTACAGAACTGTAAGTGTAATGGAAAAATGATTGAAAAATTATAAGTCAGAAGATGATGGCAGAAATTCATTGGCTCAGAGACTTTCATTCAGTTATCACAACGACCAGCTGACTTTCCTAAGACAAAAGGCACTACCAGGTTAGTCAGACTCTTGACTCCAGTCAATCACCTAAAAAATATCCTGGAGATATTCATCCTCCGGACACTTAATTTTAGGGAACTACACAATTCACAATGCTTATTAGTTGTTCAAATCAAAGATAAGAAGCAATAGATTTGGAAAAATTTAAGTCTATTACCCCCTATTTACCAATCACAAACCATACATTTCATCTGGGAGAGAGTTAGCTTAGAAAAAAGAATATTAATTGAGAAGCCAGGCTTTGTTTATAGAAGCAGGGAGTATGATCTGTGTGTTAGTCCGGGTAGACTAGAGGAACAAATTTCATAGACATGCATATAAATATAAGGAAAAGGTTTATATACAAGAGGAACAGGACATTGAGCCCAGTCTAGTTCAAAATCATAAGCCCAATATTAACCCATATGCCTGAAATCAGTCTATAAAGTCTCCTTCCGACTCATAAAGTCACAGGTCAGTGGGTGCAGAATTCCGGCGCTGGCAGAGGTCTCCACATGGCTCCTCGATTCCAGGGCTCAGGGTCCATCAGCAGTAGAAGCAACTCATCGCTGGCAGAGATCTCCATGTGGCTGCCCCAGCTTCAGAGGTCTGGCTCCATCAGGGCAAAGCCGTGTGGTCTCTCCGCTGGCTCCTCCAGCTGCTTGGATGCTGCCATCTTGTCTTGTCCGTGATTCATCATTTCTCTGACTTAGCTCCCAACAACTGGGGAAGATAGCTTCTCATCTTCACGAGGAAAATATCGCGAGTTTTCCCAGAAGTCTCAGGAGAAGGCCATGCCCATGTAGAGGCCTCATTGGCCACTCAATGTCTAGCTCCAGATTAACAAGCTAGACTCCACCCCTACATTTTGATCATAAAATTAACATAAACACATGACTGCCACAATTTGAGAGGTTAGAATCTGAGTTAAATGCTTTAATAGTAACTAGGGTATTCTGCAAACACATCGTCCTCCTTTCCCTACAAAGCAATGGATTACTACTTTCATTTAAAATCTTGGAGGCATTTTGTAAACCCCAGGTGAATAATTACTGTATTCGCCATATGTCTTTGTTCACTCCCCAGTGGTGTTGGCCCTCTTTTGTGCCTGTCTTCTGACTGAGGTTTCTGAGGTGGTTTCCTAGGCTGTTTACATTTTAAGGGACATGTTCAATGGTTTTCTACTCTGCAAGTCTCTTGGTCACTCCAATGTAATGTGCCCTGCTCAGGTAATAATAATCCTGAAGAGAATCAGAGTAGATGCTGGAAGCATTGGGGATTTAGGGGCCCACTTACTGTGATCACTATGGAAATGGGGCTGAGTGGCCTGCATTTTATGGACTTTAAGCAACCATGAAGATATTAGCATTCTGCAAGCTGAGCATTTTCTCATTCTAAATTGGATGGGGAAAATTTGGCCCTCTCTGATACTGAGATTATTGCCTTCAATGGACTGTAAAAGAGTCCCTCAGAATCAGATTTTTAAACTCCTCTTTTGAAATGGAACAGGAGAAACTTGCTTATCATTGTTCGGACTGAATTTCATTATGGGACTGTTGTGTCCATCAACGGGTGGCCAATGCCACAGCTGACTTCCCCAGTTATCAAAGCCTCCCAGCCGACTCAGCCACCTTCCCCCCATTGGCCCTGGGCACATTATCACTGTCCATTCAGACTTTATGGGTACAACAACCTTGCTACTCAGCAGATATGAGCATCAGCTGAGTTCGACCTGCTGCCCTGTGAAGATCCTTCCACAGGTGATACACTCGGAGAGCATTGTGTCTAGAAAACCAAAGGCTTTAGCCACAGTGTGTTGGGAAATAAATTCATGGAGAGAACACACACACACACACAACTTCAAAAATGTCATGAAATCACAAAATTGGAAAATGCTGGGATTTTTGCACAAACTTTTAAATCCCCTGTCATGATCGCATGGACTCAAACCAAACTTACTGCTCTAGTGTCCATCCTGACTCATAATCACACTGTGGGCTTCTGAGACTAGACCTGTTTCAAAGAGTAGAAAACCCAGTCTTTTTCTCAAGGAATTGCTGGTGGTTTTGAACTGCTGAATATCCATATCACAGCCCAATTTGTAACCATGACAGCACTAGGAATCTCTATCTATCTATCTATCTATCTACCTATCTATCTATCTATCTATCTATCATCTATCTATCTATCTATCTATCTATCTATCTACATCATCTATCTATCTTCTCTCATCTCTCTATCATTTCGAGGGAATGCCTCACACAATTGTAGTGATTGGTCATTCCTGCAGGTTTATAGATTGTAAGGAGCTGTGGGTTCACAAAGAGTAGGTCAGATGGTAGACTGGAGAATTTTGGAGGCTTGGATCCTGTAAGAATGGTTTCGGGCCTGTGATAGGTAGGTTTATTGTGCCAGCATGGCCAGTGAACACATGTGGAATTGATGGAAGGGCTGAGAGATAAATGGCTTGGGGAGCCTCAACTTTCTAGTCTCTTCCTCTTTCATGATCAGACCAGTGCGCAGCTGCCTTAGCTTGTTTTCTCCCTCAATCTGTAAACTACACTGCTGGTGGGACACCTAACCTGTGTGTCTGGTCTTGGCACAAGAGACTCCATTTTTAGGCGCAGTGCCTCCATTTTACCTCTCAAGAGCTCACTTCTGCAAAACCCTCCTTGTACCTAATCGCAAATTCCTGAAACCCTTTGTACTCGGAATCAAGGTGCTTGCCTGTTTCTAAAAGATATGCATTCCCATCCTCCTGCGACTTTTAGATAGATTTAACGACCATCTCCCTTATGAAATCCAGCTGTGTGCGCACCTCCCTTCTTTTGAAGATTAACACCTGCACCGGTCAAGGGGGTATAAAAACTTTCCCTTTTGTTCCCTTGGCGGGTATTTCTCAGCTCACACTCCTTTGAGTTGCTGAAGTCACCCGCAAGCCCTCCAATAAACCCTGCCCCGACCTCTGAAATGGCCTCTGACTTTACTTCTTGGCCAAACACTGTGGATTGTGTTAACGTGGTTTGAGGTTCCTTCAAACCCTGCTTCCCACACTCCTGGAATGTACATCTCCTGAGGTGAGGACTGTCAGACCCTGTCATCTGGTTGACTGTTGGTGATTTACCATGATGTTTGCTGCCTGTGGCCAGATAGCCTCAATTGCTCTGATTACCTGACGGCCCTCAAGACTTGACGGACTGTCAGTGTACTACGTGGCACAGAAGTGGATTGCACTGAGCCATTTGCGCTGCTTTATGGATTGTTTCTTTCTTATGTTATATATATATGTGTGTGTGTGTATATGTATATGTGTGTGTGTATATATATATATATATATATATATATATATATATATATATATATAAAATCATTAGTGTCCTGGTTTTGCTTCTCTAGAGAACCCTGCCTAACATAGGCCATGTCTGACCTTTTCTGATTTCACAAGGGGGAAAGAGGAGAATTCCCATCAGCATCAGCCCAAAGCTGATTCCTATGTGGTAGAGATCAGGCATTTCTTCAACCGCCAATCTTCTTTATTAAGTCTCAGACTAAGCATTCCCAAGGATGGTGAGATTTTAGTCTTGCATACTTTGGACATGTTGTCAGGAAAGACCAAACCCTGGAGAAGGACATTATGCTTGGGAAAGTAGTGGGGGTGGGCCAGTGAAAGAAAAAGACCCTCCAGGAGGTGAATTGACGCAGTGGCTCCAACAATGGGCTCCAGCATGGGAACAATTTTGAGCAGGATGCAAAACTGAGCAGTGTTTCCTTCTGTTATATATCAGGTCACTATGGCTTGGAACGGCCTTGATGGTACCTCACAAGAATACGAACACGTTCTAAGACCTGTAGGCTGCCAGGAGAGAGGGTGTTGAATCATTCTCACAAAAAATCTATTTATAGTCCTGAGGCAGACCATATTCTAAGGAAATGTCTCTTCTGACTGGCTGATTGCATTGTGGAATATGATTACATTACATTGTATTATAGTATGAAACATAAACTATTCTAGTATTTGATCAAACCACTGGAAATCATAGCCTAGATAAGTCAATATGTAAAATTAATCATCATACCATCCAAGAGACACTGAGGGCTTACCTGGTCTCTGGACATAACCTCTCTGTAGATCATCTCTAGCACCTGCAGCCCATTGCATGCAGAAATCCAGTCTGTCCTTTAGGTCAGACACTGGGGCAAGTCATCAGAGAGAATTCAGTCTCAATTTTAAACTCCTATTAGTGACAACTAGATGACCGAGTTTAATTTTTATCAATTAAGAGTACTTTACTAGATAGATAGCTAGATAGCTAGAAGAACAAGGGAAAAAGAGATAAAAGAGAGAGAAAATTTTCTTTAATTTAAAAAAATATTATGTAAAGCTCTTGTCTCTATACCCCAAATTGTGAAAGGAAATCTTTTAAATATTGTTGTTTTTAAGGGTTTCTCATTTTAATTTTGATGTCCTTGTTGACTCAGTTTGTTTTCCACACAAACTGAGAAATAAAACAAGTCAATTTGGTTCTTTGGAATTTTTGACTTAAGCTTTTATCTCTGACTATTGATTGCCCTGTTGATTTTCCTGATTGTGTGGGTCTTTCAAATTCAAAAACTGTTTGGGGGGCAATTTTTATAAAGGAGTCACAGAAAATTAAAAAGAAGGTATAGTTCTTTAAAGAACAGGTATTATTTTAAAAGAACAAGTATTATATATACACTAATTTAAGTTAGTGTTTAACTTATTGTCATTTATTATCCACATAACCAGTCAGAGATTGAGAATGTCGAGCTAATGCCTCTAACATTGCCTCTTAAAGTCTCCTCGAGTTTCCAGAAAGGATTCTGGCTCTCCTTCTTCTAAGATGGATTTGTTGTTCTTCTGGCAGCATGCGGTATATTCAATATCCTCCACCAACACCACTTTCTTTATACAGCTCTTAGATACTCCATATTCATCAGAGCTATATATCTTATACAATAATTCCATTTTATGATATTCATGTGGTTTTCACAACCTTGTGGGTGAGCAAACCTGGCTTCCCCTATTAAATGCTTGGAGATGCCTGACTCCTCATGTGAGCCTCCCACCTGAAGGAGACCTGGTGCTTCCATTGTTGTGCAGACTGGGAAGCCTGCAGCTCTACTAGGTGCTCTGGCTCTGCTGCTGCTGCTGCTGCTCTTTTACACCACCGGTGTCTCAGCTTCCTCTCTCCTGTATCAAAAGGGTTTAGCACGGAAGTTTTCTGGTTGGAAATCTATATTGTCTCACAGTTGGTCAATCTTTTAGTTTTGTCTTTGCCTGATAGTTAAAATATTATAGCTTATATATTATTTTAAAGTGTCTTTCCTAAGAACCATCTCATTATAATTTATTTCCTAGTAAAACCTTAAGACTTTTGGTTTCAATCCGAATGTGTACACCATTTACCTTCACCTAAGTGAGCCACTGGTCCCTATTCCTGTTCTCTTGCTTTGTGTTTCTTTGTGTTTCTAGTTGTTACTTTTTTACCTTTTACTTTATGAAGGCTATAACAAGGAAAGTTTTGTTTCAACTACTACTGGTGATGATAAACAAAAAACAAAAAACCCTGCTTAATTCTCAAGGTTTAAGAATAAAGGAATAAATGTGATCTTTCTAATATATCAAATTCCAGGGGAGAAGGACAACCCCAGGAACAGTTGAACCTTGTCCTAGAGGATCACTTTGAATCAGAATCAACTGGTTGATTGTGAGTGAATATAACAATCATATGTCAAAATTATCAACTTTATTTATTGCTCTAGGCTCAGGCTACTGTGCACTTAAAACAAGATGTTGAAGATGGTTGACTTATTTCCAATGATTGTTTACTGCTTTTTGTTTTAAATTAGTTTTTGAGTCACTTTTTAGGAGGCGTACTTGTTATTATTGCTAGAGACTATTGGATTTTTCTGAGTGCCCACTTCTGGACCAACCAATAGGAGCTCCTGTGTTTGAACTCATTGTTATACCCATGGTGTCAGCTCATCGGAGTGATCCTTTATTTTAACAAGTATGGTGCCTTTCTCCAGGGAGGAGTCTTCCCTGCTAGCATGCCCAAGGTAAAGAAGATAAACTCACTCTCCTCCCTTCTAAGGAGAATTCTGATTGCTCTTCTAAGACAGGTTTGTTTGTTCTCTTAGCAGCTCATTGTACATTCAATATATTTAACCAACACCACAATTCCAAGGCTTGTGGACTACAGTTTGGGGTCTTTAAAATTTTGAAGCATCTATTGCCATTTCTCACAATGACCATCCAACCAGGCTGAGAATTTCTAGGTCCCTCTTATTTTATCTTCCCAAGATCTAGGTTTTGGCACGTTCCTTCATCCCTCTAGGACTCATTTAGAAAATGGTGGTAATAGCTCTTGCTCCAGCTATTTCACAGAACTTTGAGAAGCTACAATGAGAAAATAGACATGAAATTTCATGGAAAAATAGGGTAGCAAAATATGAGATATCATTCCTCATTGCAGTTAACACAAAAACATGAAGAACAATATTTTATACTTGCTAAGTCTAGTTTGCTTGGTTTTTTCCCTTCTCATTCCCTCCTGCTCAGCTCATTAATGGCTCTGAGAAGCCTTTGAAAAATTATCCATCTGTTAACTGTGACCTTGACAGTCTACCACCTGATGGGTCAGCTGGAAGAGGGCTTAACCATATTTAAAATACTTAAAAAATTTCCTTTCAAATATAAAATTAATTGTAGATCATTGTGTAACATTTCAAAACAGAGAACAGCACATGCATACATAAAAGAAAAAAATTATAATTTTAACACACACAAAATTTTAGTTTGGGGTATTTTATTTTATATATATATATATATCACCTCTTTCAAAATTTATGTCATATTATCATGTTTCATATATCAGCTTATAGTTAGTTTTTATTGATATTATAGTGTGATAGATTGCTTTCGTATGACTTTTCTTGCCAAGGTTTTGTAACTAATCAAATTTTTGAGTGGGACTATGCAGATAAGGGACTTATAGCCCACCAAGAAGATTGGACAGCCTGTACATCAAGAAATCAAGGTGCAATGTATCCTTGTTGAAGTAGGACCATGTAAATAAGGTAAATTGAAATTTAATGAAGGAATTGGTCAGCTCTGTCATCACTCTGGAGGAGTGATCCCCAAGGTGGAAAAGGGACTATCATACTACAAGAAAAAAAAGTATGATAGTGCAATGTATCCACTGTATTTGGATTCTCTCTCTTGAGAACTTCCCATCCTCTCTCTCTCTCGTGTACAAGGTGGCACACTAGATTTCCTGGTCCACGGGATAAAGTGATTACAGAAGACGTGCTGATCTGTGGAGTGAGTGAGATGAGTATCTTTAGGGAGGAGATATCCTGGCTGGGGGGAGTTCCCTTGGGAAGCGGCAGATTTTTGTAACAATTGCCTGAGTGGGAAAGAGGCCAAGCCAAGGCACTGAGGGGCTGAGCAGCTGAGAGACCAAAGACTAGAGAGAGGCCTGATTATGGCACAGTTGAAAAGAAGCTGTCTTGATCAAAGAACTGTATTTAGAATAATTTCTGAATTGTAACCTGTTATCTTCCTAATAAACTCCACAACTCTAAGTATAACCTATGAGTTCCATAGGGTGATTACAATGAATTATTGGGCCCGGCAGAGAAATAGAGAGTGCTGTGGGAGAGACAGCAGGAGAGGAGGCATGCCTGACATTTACCTCATAGGGATTAGCCTTGACCTCATGTGAATGGATACTCTCTCTCCCCCTCTTTGAGTTAGAAGGCATCAGATGCACTGCTACACCCTTTCTTTAAGATACTTTAAGCAAAATACACAAATCAGAAGGGTATACGCACCTTGATAAATTTTGATAAAGTGAATCACTATAGAGATTACATTGAATACATTGCTAAATTGGGGAAAAAAGATCAACAACTGTTCAATATAGAATCTTCTAACCTATGAACATGGTCTATTTATCATCATATATTTATGTAGAACATAAAAAAACCTATTACTGGTCCTCTAGACCTTTGTCATGGCATGCACCCTTTCCTCATGACTATCAGTTCTTTCTGAAGAACTTTTATGCTGAGTTTTAGATCATAGGACCATGATCCTGACTTCTGTTTTCATAGTCATTGCTTTGGGCTAGTTTGAATGAATGGAAGCATACACACTATGCATTTTGGGTGTGCATTGGGATTGCATTTGGGAAGTTTATTCATATTCTTTGCAGCAGATTTTTCCTTTTTCTTGCGATATAATCCATTGTCTTTGCCATGATTCTGACTCTGAGTAACCCATAAGAGAGAATGTAACTACCCTCTAGGTTTTCCAAGACCGCAATCTTTATAGAAGCAAACTATCATGTTGTGGCTAGCAGGTTCAAACTGCTGATCTTATTGTTACATAACATTCTATGACTGCACCATCATTTATTTATCTTTTCTACTGTTAATGATCACCATCCAGCTATCAGCTTGTTGTGCAGTGGCAGTGTGTACATGGCTGTAATTCTGGTTGCTATGCCACCAGTATGTCAAATACCAGTGGGGTCACCCAGGGCGAATAGGTTTCAGCAGAACTTTTAGACTGAGACATACAAGGAAGAAGGAAGTGGTTGCCACTTCTGAAAATCTAGCCACTGAAAACCAGTGAACATTGTCTGAGGTAGCCCTGGAAGATGAGTCAGTTTAGAAGACACTCAAAATACAACAGGTGGAGAGCTTCCTTCTCACAATAGAGTTTAACATCAGTGATGTGAATGGAATAAAGCTATAGAATCTTCATTTGGGGAACTTCATTATTAAGTTCATGAACAATGTAGTGTGGAATACACTACGTGTGAATATAGAAAATTGGAAGTAAAATGGAATAGTATCTGGAAAGATGCATGTCTTAGGCATTAACTGATACTTGTCCTTTTGAATCAGATCATATTTTAGTCTAATACTCTGGGGATGAGGAATGGAAGAAAAATGGCATTGTATTTATCATTAAAAAGAAAAATTTCAAGATCTATCTTGAAGTACAGTGCTGTCTATAATAAGGTAATAGCTATACACCAAAAGGAAAGCCAGTTACCACAACTATTATTCAAATGTTTGCACCAACAACTAAAGCCAGTGAATTGAAGCATTCTACCAATATCTTCAATCTGAAATTGATCAGACAATCAAGATGCATTGGCAATTACTGGTGATTGGAATACAAAAGTTGGGAACAAAGATGGATAGTTGCTGGAAAATATAGCTCTTGTAATAGAAATGATGCTGGAGATCACAGGCAGGCTTTTCAGAGGCCAGTGACTTCTTCAAAGACTTTTTTCAGAAACATCATCAGAATGAATGCATAGGAAATGGATTGACTACATCTGTAGAAAAGATGAAGAAAAAGCAGGAAATCTTCAGTTGAACAAGGTCAGAGTTGTAGAATAACCAATAATGCCTCCTATGCTTCATATATCAAAACTGAAGAAATGTGAAACAATTCTGCAGAAGCATAGCATCAAGTATATCCCAACCAAATTTATACCATCTAAAACATTGAACAATGATGATCAAAGTGCAGATGAATTGTTTGACAATGTCAAAGATCTCACACATAAAGAAAGTCAAAGGTCATTATAAAGACAGGAAAGGAAGAAAAGGTGGATGCCACCAAAATGGATGCCAGAAGAAACTCTGACACTTGCTTTTGAACACAGCATAGCTAAAATGAAAAGAAGAATGTTGAAGTGGTAGAGCTGAACAAAAAAAAAATGTCAAAGAACAGTTTGAGAAAAAAAACCCCAATATTATAATGAAATGTAGTGACCTGGATTTAGAAAACTCAAAGGGAGGCCTATGCCTGGTGTTTCTTGGGCTGAAAAAAAACTGAGAAAAAAACTCGAGCCATGAGTTGTACAATATTGAAGGGTTCTATAGACGAAATCCTTCAAAATACTGAATGATGTTGGAAGCATCAAAAAAAGATGGAAAGAATATGCAGAATTACTGCACCCCAAAGAACTAGTCTACCTTCTACCACTTAAGGTAGCAAGAACCAATAGCGCTAAAGGAGATGTTCAAGCTACACTTAAAGCATTAGCTGAAAACAAGGCTCCCGGAATTGATGGAATGCCAGTTGACACGTTCAACAAACTGGTGAAGCACTGGAGGCACCTATTTATCTCTGTCAGGAAATCTGGATAACAGCTCCTGGGCCCTCTGACTGGAAGAGATCC
The DNA here is from genome assembly GCA_004026705.1 of Nesogale talazaci. Lineage (NCBI taxonomy): Eukaryota > Metazoa > Chordata > Mammalia > Afrosoricida > Tenrecidae > Nesogale > Nesogale talazaci. The sequence goes on from PVJH01016972.1 coordinate 45,680, forward strand.
ATATTTGTACCCATTGCAAAGCAAGTTGACTAAACAGAATCCTCAAACTACAAAGCAAGAGCGCAGTGAAGGCCCTTGACAAGATGCAACAACGGGGTCAAGCCTAGTCACAATTCTGTGGTGCAAGAGCATTCAGGGCTTTGCTCTGTGGTGCATAAGGTCACCACGCATTGGCACTGACTCAGTAGCACCTAACAACAACATGGGCAAAGTCCTAAACAACACGGAAAGCGCCAAAAGTGACGGATACACAGTTGACATAACAAAAGTAATTAGTAGATACTCAACCATTTCAAGAGGTAGCCTGTGATCTAGAACAGACATCATTTAAGAACCTTCCTTCCTGTGGTTTTTTTTTTTAAGTGTAGAGACTCCATTGAAAGCTGTGTGTCATCATGACTCTGGAAGGCTTGCAGTGGCTGCATTTGAGCTGCATTGACTGAGAATCTAACCAGAGTCTCCTGTGTGAAAAGGAAGAGTCCCGCCATGGAACTGCTATTGCCAAGGACCACATATTAAGGACATTATTCTCTTATGCAGTGTTATTTTCTCATGGATTAATTGACTATGTAGCTATGGATTTTTTTTTATGAGGCGTTATTCTGTTGCTTTGGCCTGTTTATATATCCTTGTGCCATTACTCTAGCCTATCATCAAGTGCCAGATCTGAGGTTCTAAATCTTCCAGAGTTTGCTTTGAGAATGTAACAAGATGGACCAACCCCCTTGTTATGGCTCCATGCACCTTATTTGCTTTAGTAGCAGGCTGTCCAATCTCCTTGGTGGAGCCACAAGAACTTTATTTGCAAAAGCCTACCTAATTATTGTGTGGGACTCATAAAGACTATGACTAGTAATTAAGTAATTTGCTGCACCACAAACTGCAATATATCCAGCTGAAAGTGACTCATAGATGATGTTATGAATTCAATTGTATCTCTCCCCAAAGAAATGTGAAAGTCTCAAGCATTATACCTATAAATATGACCTTATAGAGAGCGAGCTTTTCTTTTGTATTGGTAATGAGGAAACACACACACACACACTGGGGGAATGTACCATGTGAAGACCCATTTACAAATGAAGAGCTGTAAGAATAACTGGAAGATATTATTAGGAAATGGGAAACAGACTCACACAAGAAATCCACACAGTAGAAACCCTGATTTGAATGCTCAGCCTTTAGATCTGTAATAAATTCCTTATCTTTGAAGCGATCCACTTTTATTTTTTAACATTCTTTTTGGAAGTAGGTAATTAAGGCATTTGGCCCAGTTCTGACTTTTAGTGCTGAGGTGAAATTTCTCTCCTATGCCTATCTTTTGTATCCCACTGGTTATTATAGTCTAACTGTAGTGGTGATCGGTAGAGAAATTTAATAGTTGGGCTCAAATCATCTTGCCTATTGATTATTACTTTGTTTCCAAGTCTCTCTTCCTTTCCATCGTGATAGTTTCTAATGTACCTTTATTACTATTATTGTCATTTTATCCCTTTTGAGCCCATGGATTTATCAGGGTTCAACAACCTTTTTAGGAGCCATACACATTGCAAGAAGCTATACCCAAACCCCAACTCACTGCGATCTAGTCAATGCTGGATCACAGAGTATAACTTGTTCTATAGGGATTTTAGTGAATGATTTTTCAAAAATAAATCAGCACAATTTTCTTCCAATATTATGTTGGGTAGACATGAGCCATGTATTTGATTATGCTATCTGGTTGAAAGAGTCTCTAGGTGCTACCTCCAGTTAACATAATGGAATGTATTATTGTTTCAAATCTACTTTTTGGAAGCAAACCCTGCTGATTTACTTTTGAAAAAGCAGTCATTGAAAACCCCATGGAGCTAAGTTCTACTGTGATGTACACGGGGTCTCCAGGGACTCAAGAGACTGAACAATGGTGTCCACTTAGTACTTCCGGCACCATAAACTCAAACTCCAAACACTTAACTCAGCATACTTATGAAATCCTACATAAACACATATCTTTAAGACTTGGAAAAGGGGCAGAGTAGCATAGGATGTTCAGTACAGTAGGTGGATGTATAAACACCATTAAATTTTTTTTTAAAGAGAAAAGGGCCTTCAAGAAGATTCAACTAAACTTCGAAGTAGATGAAGAACCTGAGGTCAAGACAGACAATGCTACTTGTCCACATACGTGATGGTCATACTTAGAACAAAGGAAGCAGCTACTGAAGGCCAATTGCTTTTTCAGTTGACCCATTACTTTTTCATTCTTTTTTTCCCCAAGGATGTTATTGGGGGCTCTTACAGCTCTTATAACATTCAATACATCATTTGTATCAAGCATATTAGTACACGTTGCCATATTCATTTCCAAATATTTTCTACTTGAGTCCTTGGTATAAACTCCTTTTCCCTTTCTTTTTTTTTTTTTAAATAAATCATTTTATTGGGAACTTTTTCATTCTTTTTTTTAAAAATTTTCATTCTTTTAGAAACAACTTTTGAGAATTTTCCTTCTTGTCAGCACCTGGTCTTCTGGGGGGCTGCAGGCTTGTCCCTTTATGCAGATATATGGTATGTAGTCTGATCTAAACCACTTGGTCTCCTCCCACATAATCAACTTTTTTAACCTGAGGATGACAACAACAACAACAACAACAACAACAACAACAGCAACAGCAACAACTTCAAACTCATTGTCATCATGTCAATGGCGACACATAGTGAACTTATCAGATAGGGTAGAATTACTTTGGAGGGCTCCCAAGACTAACTCTGTATAGGAAGGAGCAGAAAACCCCGTGTTTCTTCCTCGCAGCTTCTGGCGGTTTGACATGCTGGACTTTGCAACCACTGCGCCACCAGAACTCCTGTTAGGCAACTAGAGCAATTTCTCTCTTCTGGCAAATCTGGGAAAGCTCAGCTGCAAGAGAATATGTTTTCAGCTGATGGTGAAAGCTTTTTCCAGAGAATGAACTTGAACCCTGGAGAATATCAGAGTGTGGGGATGGGGATGGAAAATGAAGATAACAGGTATTGAGGGCATCGAGACATCAGAAGCCCAGCCAGATTTTAATCTTCTCTTGGCTTGTGTACTGAGTTCAACAAACTCCCGTTAGGAATTTGAGTATGGCTGATTTGAGTATAACTTCAGCTGACGATCATCAAAAGTATTCGGATGCACTTTTGTGCTTTGAAAAACATGCAGAAATTGAACAGATGGAGGAAGTGGGGGAGGGAATTCTAGGTAGCAAAGGAGTAGAGCCAAGACTCAAAGGCCAAAATGTCCTGCTCTATTCTAGCAGCCAGGTAGCATTCACACCTCAGCAGGTCAAGAATGACAAGAGGTGTTGAGTGAGACACGTATACAGACTTGGTTCCCT
>PVJH01016973.1:0-49079 GCA_004026705.1 Nesogale talazaci
TGTTATAAGCCCTTTGTCTGTTGCACTGTTGCTAAAAATCCTCTCCCAGTCTGTGGGTTGCCTGGCTACCCTCTTGGTAAAGTCCTTTGATGTACACATGTGTTTTATTCTAAGTAAGTCCCATTTGTCAATTTCAGGTTCCCCTGAATGTGTACCCTGTCCTGTTACAGTTAGCCTTTGTATTCCCTGGGTCAAGGTTTAAAAGTACATCTTTCGAGTTTTCTCTATAAAGGATTATGCCAACTGTTAAATAAAAATAATAATTTCTAAGGATCCAGTGTAGGTATCTTTAATTTCTTGATGATGTATAATCATACTTGCTAAAACTTCCATGACTATATTAAATAAAAATGGTGATAAAAGGGAACTTTGTCTAGCCCCATTCATAGAAGAGATGCTTTCAATTTCTATTAAGTGAGATTCAGGTCACTGGTTTAGCCTATATGGCTTTTATTATGCTGAGAAAATATTCTTCTATGTTTCTTTCATTGCTGTTTTTTTTTTCACCAGGAATGATTATTGGATTTTATCAAATGTACTTTTTGCATCGATTTTATTAATCATCTTGTTCTCCTTTATTTCATGTATGTGGTGAATTACATTGATTGCTCTTACAACAATAAACCATCCTTGAATGTTAGGTATGAATCTCACTGGTTCATGATGTATTAATTTTTGCTGCATTGTTGAATTATTTTGCAAAATATTCTATTGAAGATCTTGGTATGTCTATTCAATAGAAATATTGATCTTTAATTTTCAATTCTGGTGATTTCTTGCCTGGTTTGGATATCAGGGCTATAGTTGGTTTATGAAATGATCAGTTATTATATTGTCTATTTGTTTATTGTGGAATAGTTTATGTAGGAGATTTAATTGGTATTAAGTCTTTCTCTAAAATTTATAGAATTCTTCAGTAAAACCAGACTTATTGATGTTTTTGATTACATATATTTCTCCTTTTGTTAAAGGCTTATTGGTGCTTTATATACCATTCTGTGAAAATTAATGAAAGGCAAATAATGCACTTTAGAAATTCATCTTTTTCTTTTAGATTTTCAAACTTGTTGGAGTATAGTTTTTCATGATACTCTATGATTGCTTATTTATTTCATTTGGTTGTAGCAAAATCCATTTCATGTCTTATTCATGAAATTTATTTTTTCTTATTTTCCCTCTTTTTTCATATTTTCTTCTTTTCCTTCTTATTTTTTCTTATTTGCCAGTATTTTATCAACTTTTTAAATATTTTCAATGAACCAATTTCTGATCTTTTTAATTTTTCCATTTACTGTTCAGATTCATTTATTTCTGTCCTAATTTTTATTAGTTCTTGCCTACACATATCTGATAGCTTAATTTACTGGGATTTTTTAATTGCTGTAGTTGATGTGTGCTGTAGTTACATAATCTGGTGTAAATTTGGGATTTATGAGCATTAAAAAATGAAGAGGTGGTGTCTAGTGTGACAATTGGGTCATAGTTAGTGATGTCTCTGTGTGGACATGCTTTCTCCTGAGAATTCTGGAAACTCCTAGATTTCCTCCTTGGTGGTGGAAGAGGATGTCTGCATCATACAGGGTTCACTAGAGAAACAAAACCAGGGCACAAATAATTCTCTCTATATATTTATAGAGAGAATGATATCTAACATAAGAAATAAACAGTTAATGAATCAATATAACAGTATGAATGGCTTGGTGCAACTCACTTGCATAAGACATCTAGCACACTGGCTAATACTTCTGAGTCTTGAGAGTCGCCGAGTAATCCCCTGTACAGCAATTCAGGCTATCTGGTCACAAGCAGAAAACAGCAAGAAAGGTCACCAACATTCAGCCAGATGACAAAGCCCAACAGTCCCCAGCTCAAGAGATGTATATTCCAGGAGTGTGGTGAAGCAGGGCTTGAAGGAACCTCAACTCAGAGCATACAGTCCACAGATTAGGTGTTCCCGGGTAGTGTAGTTTGGAGATGTAGGCACAGGACAGACAGAGCAGCCAGCTGGTCACAATATCCAAGAGCAAGAGAGAAAGGGTGGGGATCGCCACGCCATTTATATCTACCACCTTCAATTAATCTTCAGTATCTTCATTGACCATGTTGTCACAACAAAGTTGCCTATCTTCTTTGGCCATGTTGGCACAACGAGCCTACCTATCACTCTCTCTCACTCTCTCTCACTACTCGCTCCCTTGGAGACCTCTTACTGACAACGCTCACTTACTGAGAGAAGCTTTTCTCACAAGACACATGGCGCTGTGCCCTGGCTGCTGGAGAAGTCACATAGACCCACCCTGATGCAACCAGAACTCTGGAGCCAGAAAAGTCACTTAGAGACTCTTGCCAATGCTGATATGCTTACCATTCTAGTGGATCCACAAGACTTCCAACCCACTAGCTTGTGATTCTCCTGCATTTGGGAACTTTGCATGTATTTCGTGAATCTGAAGATCAGTATCAGACATATGTGCTAATATAGATAGAAATTATGGACTAGATCTGGACTGGGCTGGAATGTTTTCTTAATATCCAATTGCTCTCATACATAAACATTTTTAATACACATGTGCATGCCTATGAATTTGTTTCTATAGTCTACTCAGACTAACACAATGTGTTAACCTGTTTAATTTAATTTTTCTCTCTATTAATATATATAGTTATTGCTATGAACAGTAATTTGAATACTGCTATTGTTGTGCCCCAAGAGCTTTAATATATTGTGCTTTCATTCTGAATTGATTTATGAAATTACTGATTATGCTTTTCACTTCTTCAATTGCTCAGTGGTTCTTACATAAAGTATTTTAAATTTCCATGTATATTAATTTTTAGAATTGATCGTTCTATGATTATTCCTAATTTTATAGCATTGTGATCTGAAAATATGATTTGCAGTATCTTAATGTTTTCAATGCATTAATGTTTTCTTTATGTTCTAAAATGTGATCTATTCTGGAATAGTCTATATATGTATAGATATTAGAATAGAAGGGTTTTTTATACAATGAATTTATTAAAATAACATCATTAATTGAATCATGATATCTTAATGTAAATAGTCTATTGAACATTTTAAGGAAATTACTCTTATTGGTCGTAGATGAAGCGGGTCTAAGTATTTTCGATAATTCCTTCATAGGTAAAGGAAAGATTTTCAAATACACTGATATCATATTTAAAAGCTGCCATTAAGAGTTACATTGAGAGAAGAAATAAGGAACGAAAGAAGTAAGGGAGGGAGGGAGGAAGGAAGGAAGGAAGGAAGGAAGGAAAAGAGGGAGAAAGGTAAAAGAGAAATTCTTGCTCCTAACAAATTTTTGATTGTACTTCTTCCAAGACAAATTTATTTGCTAATTTGGAAATCTATATATTTTGTTTGTTTGTTTGTTTATTTGTTGTGGGGTCATCACTGCCCTCTGGTGGTCATGGGAGCTACAGAAATTTATGTTTTTTAATATCATTTTCTAGCAAAATAATTCAAATTCATCAATTTTTCTATGGATTTCCTTATTTAATATCCAACTTCTAGATATATATATATAAGGCAATAGAGAATATCATAGTTTATATCAGGTACACCTTAGTCTTCAAAGTGACATCCTTACTCTTCAACAATCCTAAGAGAGCTTATCTAAAAAATTTATCTAATGCAATGTACCAATTGATTTTTTAATTGTTGCTAACATACATTAATTTATATTCTGTATTACTTTTGGAAATTTAATATTACCAATAATGTTTAAGCAAGACTACTATTATTTTAAATAGTACTGAAAATTTTTACTTTAACATATATACTACCCATTCTTAAAAAAATCAAGGAAATATTTTGAATGGCTCATTTTAAAAATTAAGTGATTGCTTTTGATTTATGCAGAAATAAAAATATTAACCTTTAATAAAGTAAATTTCAAAGTAAAAGAATTGTCATTAGAAAAAACGGCTACTTCATGATGATAAAAGTATACTAGACCTGGCTGAGCCCTGGTGACGTAGTGCTTGAGTGCGGGACTGTGGTCCACAGGAGTGGCGGTGCATATCCTGCAGCAGCTCTCAGGAGCAAGGCTGGGTAGCTCCCACGACTGCCAGAGGGCAGTGATGCCCCTAAAAAAAACAAAAGCAAAAAAAAGTATACTAGACCATTATTTTATTTTTATAAATTTTAAAAATAAAAATTATAACAATATCAAACACACTAATCTAATTCTCACAGAGTTTGAATAAGAAAGAGACAGCTTGGCAATGATAGGATACTTCAACACACTACTCCCAAGAAAAGACAGATCATCAAGAAAAAACTAGCTGAAGATAAAATAGAACTAAAGAACACAGACAACAAACCTGACCTCCTAGACATCTGCAGAGCACATCACCTAACAACAACAACAACAACTTCCCAAAGGGACATGGAACATTCTCCATATCAGAACACATATTTCAATATAAAGTAAGCTTTTTTAATAAGTTTTTAATAAGTTTTTAAAATTCAGATAAAGTATTCTCAGATTACAAGCTATAAAATTAAATATCTTTAGTTATTTTATGTCTGATACTTGATTCCTTCAATGTCTCGTGGTCACACTGCTGCTGTGCTTCTCCCATGTGGGATTTGTTACTTCTAAACTAGATGGCCACTGGTTTACTGTCAAGACTTTAAGACCCCAGATGCAATATCGTTTCATAGCCAGACACCTTCAGCTTTCTTTACCACATTTACTTATGTACTCTTTGTCTTCAGCAATTATATCAGGAAGGTTGGCACTCAAAATAGAAACCTGTAACTAGTTCATGGTTCTGTTCATTGACCTCCCCTGGTTGAATCTGATGGTGTGCCACATCCTGGCCTCAAAGTATATCCTTGGAACTCCCTGGGGAGCTCCATGCGCTGTCCCTCCTGCTGCTCTGCTGCATGTCCCTGCCTTGATGAGGTGGGGTCAGATCAGTTGCACTCCCAACCCTGCTTCCCCAGTGTTGTCCTTGTGGGGAGTACAGATTGGGGATCCAAAGTCCATCTGCAGGGAAACAACATTCCCTTATAGAATGTTTGAGAAGAGGATACAAGATGATATGAGCCAGTCAAGATACAGTGTAGCAACCAAGAAAAATGCAATTTTCCTCTAATTCTTAAATGCTTCCTCCCTCCCACTATCATAATCTGAACTCTACCTTACAAATCCATTTAGACAAGAGAAGGTACACTGGTACAGATAGGAACCAGAAACATGGGGAATCTAGGACAGATGATCCCTTGGGACCAGTGGTGAGAAGGGTGATACCGGGAGGGTGGAAGGAAGGTGGAGTAAAAAGGGGGAACCAATTAAAAGGATCTACATATAACCTTCTCCCTGGGGTACAGACAACATAGATGTAGGCAAAGGAAGACATTGGATAGTATGTAATACGACAAAATAATAACAAAATTTATTAATTATCAAAAGCCCATGAGGGTAAGGGGGAAGCAGCGGGTGGGGGGGGGGGAGTGGGAAAATGAGGAGCTAATACTATAGGCTTAAGTAAAAAGAAAATGTTTTGAGAAGGATGATGGAAACAAATGGACAAATGTGCTTTATATACAATGAATGCATGCAATAAAATGATTTAAAAACACTAAAAATCAAAAATAGAAAAAACAAGGTAAAATTAATCAATTTGTGGACAAATTATAGCTACCACTCAGTTGTACAAAATGAAGAGAAAATCATCAATAAAAAAAATCAACATAGCCTTTTCAAAAACTAGTTATAGAGCAGCAAAATAAACACTTAACTATCAAGAGAAAAGACATAACAAAGTTTGGGGCAGTGATAAGTGAACTAGAAAAAAGGAAAAATGGGGTGGGGAAATCAAAAGAACAGGAAGTTATTTTAGTTCTTTAACAAAAGTGATGAGCTACTTGCAAACTTAACTAAGGAAAAGAAAGGATAAATGGAGCAGTAACACCTTGCATTGACAATGACTGCTCAATTACACACACACACACACACACACACATACATACACACACACACATGAAAGAACAGGTGCTGGAGGAATTGTGGAGAGATTGGAACTTATACACTGCTTGTGGACCTGCAAACCTGTACATCCATCGTGGAAATTATGATCTTACCTGACTAAATTTTATCTATCTAAAATAAGTATGAATGGAAATCCTGTCTGATCCTGCAATATTCCTATACTCTGCAGAGTATATACTCTGAGTGTATACTCTGCAGAGATATAAGTGATATATCACAAACAAATGTATGCTCTCCCATATTCATCACAACACTGATCACAACAGCAAGAAGTTGGAAACCGCCTATCAATAGGTGAATAGATAAAGAGATTTTAGTATATGAACACATTGGTATACCATCAATTGTAAAAGAAAATGATGAAATCATAAAGCCTTTCATGAATACCTGAAGCTCATTATGCTGAGGGTAATAAGACAATCATAGAGGGGCTGTGTACTGAATTTTATGGAACCTTTATTGTAAGTTCAAATCTCAAGACAAATACGAGTATCTAATTTCAGGACATGCAATTATTTAATTCAACCTCCCAAGCAATGTGGTGGTGTCTGTCTAATGCTTAAAATCCATTAATCATGTGTTTATTTGTACATCAGAAGAGCCCTTACCTCAGCTAGGCTCAGCTTTTCATCTGATTTTTTTAGGGCGGAGAGTGAGAAGGCCAAATATTTCCTACCTGTCCCAGAAGCATCCAAAATTAATAGACACCCCTACCATGGTTATCAGTGAATTTCAGTGGGAAATCATAGCAAGAGAAAGGAAAATATGCCTGCTACTAAGAAAATGATTTCATTTTTCTAGGGAGAAAATACAGGAGGGAAGTTCACTCTTGAGAAAATTGCTTAACACTACTTACATAGATTCCTAATATTATGTCCAGCATTTTGTTTCTAACCAAGCCTTTTTATCTACTAATTTTTTGGGCTTTCGGTGACCTTGGTTGTTTGCTATAGACAACGGGAGATTAAACTTTGTCTTGGGTGGGAAGTACACACTACTCTGTAGACAAAAATCAGAAGCATGTGATTTGGAAATCACACCAATGGAACTATAATTTACCTTAACCACACCACACCTCTTTCAGATTAAAACAGCTGAAATATTCCTTTAGATTTAAAACTGTGACACCCTCCAGAAGAAGCAAAGGGCTTTTATGCAAAGATCATGAATTTGGAAATCACTAAATTTAGTAGAAGTCACCTATCTTTGAGGTTTCCCTATAATTGGCATATTAAGGCTACAGCATTCTATTATTTTCCTACTTTATTTGCTTTTGTGCCATGTCTTAGTCTTGTAGACTTAGTTTTGTCTTAGTGATTCAGCATTATTAAAAGTTTTGCCTAGTGATTAATATTTACTCCTTTCATAAAAATATTTATTGATATATAACTCGCATATCATACACTTCAATAATTAGGACTTCTCCAAAATAATTGTACAATCATCACCATAATTAGTTTTCCAACACTTTCTTTCTTCTTGTACTCATTTTCACACATCTCAATTTTCTTCTAACTTCTCTTTCCATATATGCCATAAACCATTAACCCAATTACTAATGTTATAGTTGTTATCCTTTTGTTTTTAACCTGTATATGTGAACATCCCATGTATTTTCACCTAAAGAGCATATATATATATATATATACACACACACATATATATATATATGCCTGCTACTAAGAAAATGATTTCATTTTTCTAGGGAGAAAATACAGGAGGGAAGTTCACTCTTGAGAAAATTGCTTAACACTACTTACATAGATTCCTAATATTATGTCCAGCATTTTGTTTCTAACCAAACCTTTTTATCTACTAATTTCTTTGGCTTTCGGTGACCTTGGTTGTTTGCTATAGACAATGGGAGATTAAACTTTGTCTTGGGTGGGAAGTACACACTACTCTGTAGACAAAAATCATTCTCAATTACATTAGTGAATAGTGGAATAAAGGTAAATAAATATAGATATACTTTTATTAAATATGAAATTTAAACAAATTATGCAAAGGGAGCTCTAATTATAATAGAGATTCTGACAACATGTAAAATGATAAGGTTATAAAATTATTATTTATATCATAAGTAGCAAGAACAAATACAATGTTAATCACTAAAAGAATATATATATATATATATAATTTCCCTTTTCTTAATAGTACTTCACATTCTATGCCATTAGCTACATTGATGGTATTATAATTACAAATATCAAATGTCTTTTAGAGTTTACCTAAATTATTTCTTAACAAACAGATAATACTACCTCTAAAGTGGAGGAAGAGATCTACAAACCAGATAAATTAATGTATTTTGAACTCACACCTAATTGCAATGACAGATCTAAGAACAACTATATAATTTGGTGCTATAGCCATATGTTTTGAAGAAGTCAGAGAGAGTAGTGCCTGGGGTTTTCAAGGATTGTCTTAAAGCACATGGTCATCTAAGTGAGATATGATTGCCAACTCTTTAATAAATAAACCATTGCATTGCATGATATATGAATTCAATTTCAAAAAAACTGTTAAAATAAAATTAGAGAAATATGGAACAAGAAATAAGCACAGTGCAATGCATTTTATAGATGGGCTCACGATTCTACACATTCAGCTTAAAATTTCAGAGTGAATTATTAATAGAAATATCAGCACACATCCTCTGGGATCTTCAAAGTGAAAGCACTAATAAAATTTGAAACCTGTATATTCAGAGTAAGTTCAGTGTAAAAGTTAATTACATCATCTAGATATTTTAGAAATAATGAAGAGAGTCTGCATTAAAAATGCATTTCACATGGGGAAATGGAAAGCAAAAAAAGGCAGAAATTATAGAAGCAAACTTCCTCAACTGTAAATAGCATCAGTGCAATTTACAAATTGGTTTTCAAAATGATTAACCTATACAGCCTAAGCAGTGCACTTACATGCACACGTGTGCACCCACACATGTCTATCATGATACTTGATACCAAAAATAATACAGGAATATACCAACTGAATATAGAGATCTTTCCAATTGTTAGTAATAACCTATTTTAAAAGACACACCTACAAAATTTCTGTTGGCAATTTGCATAAGAGGAAATGGAATTAGATAATAAAGAGATGGAATTGTATTCAAATTTAATAACATTTAAGGTAATTGAAATTAGAAACCTGCATGAGATCACATGTCCCTGTTTTTATTTTCCACTATAATTATATAGCAATGATAACAATAGAAGGAGGAGGAGGAGAGAATGACTCCATTGAACAAGACATTAGTAAAAGATTGGGTTTGTCCAAACAAATAGGGTCAGGTCAGACTCTATGAATAGCTACAGAATCCAAAATATCCAGTCATACTTTATGAAAAGTTGTCTTTTAAACCAAATGATCTAATCACTTTAAAAACTTCTTCCTTTCTGATCCTCGTAAATTAGTTAATTTACCAGTAAATTAATTATAAACATATCCTTATTAAGGTATACAGTGTTTCCTTAGGAAGAGAATTCTTTACAAAAGTAGTCATCATGCCATGCATTTAAATTAGTGAATAGTGGAATAAAGGTAAATAAATATAGATATACTTTTATTAAATATGAAATTTAAACAAATTATGCAAAGGGAACTCTAATTATAATAGAGATTCTGACAACATGTAAAATGATAAGGTTATAAAATTATTATTTATATCATAAGTAGCAAGAACAAATACAATGTCAATCACTAAAAGAATTCCAGCTTCTTGTCCAGATGCAATAAATTTAGTTATGAAAAAGAAGAAAAATATGTACACCCATACATATAATGCAGATTATATTCAAAATCGGAGAGACGTGCAATAATATAATGAACAGATAAAATATTTAGTGCCTTGAATAACAAAAATAAACACATGCAAGGGATATCATACAAAAAGAACTCATCTTCACATATATAGCCACATATTGCAAGAGTATTCTAAAGGAACCTTGATGTTGGCTATGCTTAGTTGCTCAGCTAATAATTGAATGGTAAAGTCAGCTAATTACCTAGCAGTGTTGGTGGAGTAGTCTTGGTATACTACTATTTTGAAGATTGGAAAACTCTATGAAGGAATGTTATGCTACCACATGGGTAACTGTGTGGAATGAGGGTGATTGCACACAGCAATTATATGAATGCTATGCTGTGAGAATGTTTCACAGATTTATAAAAAAAGTGAGTTCAACTTTAAAATTCAGTTCTTAAAAAGGCCCCTAAAATATCAAGCAAAAAGAGCTTACAGATAAGATAAAATATACTTCAAATAGAAGTGTATTAAAAATTCAAACATAAAAAAATAATATACATGTCTACACCAGATAGCAATTTTGTTTCTGTGGCATCACTGCCCTGGTAGAAGTAGGAAGCCCAGCCTTATTCCTGGAGAGCTGCTGTTGGATTTGAACTACCAACCCAGTGGAACACAGTCCCACACACAACCCCTAGGCCACCAGGGCTGAGCGAGCCAGGTAGCAATTTTAATGATTCAACAATTTTAGAGATCACATGAAAAAACTAACAAAATAGAATGGATTTGGAGGTAGAAATTTTCACAAAATTTGAGTCCCATATTTTTTCAAATCTTACTTTTATACTTAATCAATACTTTCAGCATATAAGAAGACATAATTTAAGTGTTTTAATTTTGTTTCATGTGAACCTTATTTTTTTATTTATTTTTGGGGCAGCATCACTGCCCTCTGGTGGGAGTGGGAGGCCCAGCCTTGCTTCTGGTGAGCTGTTGCTGGATTTGAACCACCAAGCCAGTGGGCCGCAGTCCTGCACTCAACCACTATGCCACCAGGGCTCAGCCCTGTGAACCTGATTTTATGAAATATGGTTTTATATTTTAGGTGTAATATAACCATGTGAAATGTATTTTTCTCCCATACAACCCTGACATGTCAGCAAATGAGGAAGGTATAGGCATGTTTTCAAGAAGTCATTAGGTAAAACTGAATGAGTCACAAATAACAGAAGTTCAGCAGGCCTGAAACAGTAAATCAGAGCAGATATTAGAGGAAATTATTTTTTAGAAGAAGGAATGAGTATTAAAACAAAACTATGATAAAATACGTAATAATATTTATTTTTTGATAGACACAACTTCCCAGATAACTGTAGATTTGGAAAACAATGCGTTTTACTGGAGACATTGTCAACAAGTACTTTAATTCTACAAACATGTATTTTTGATAATAATGACAAAAACACAAATTGATACATTCTCTGTAAAGTACATTTCCTAAACGTAACTAAATTTTTAAGGTGATTCTATATCAATAGTATTCTTATTAGATGTATTACATGTGATATTATTATATGCAAGATAAATGTGCAAGCAATAATGATCTAGCTAGTTTTGAATATGCATTTTTGAACAATATAAAGTTATTTAGCTCAATCCCAGAACCTTGTACTCTATTTAATCTCACATGTATTTACAAGGGAGTCACCCTCCCATTAAAAAAAAGTTCTTTTTTCAAAGCTATCAATTTATTTTTTAAGGAAAACAACTTTATCACCTTCAAAGTACTTTCCACTGTTCTTAATACATTTTTCAAATCGGCGATTCCATTCCAGGAAACAATTTTCAAACTCATCTGTTTGGATGGCTAAAAGCAACCTCCTTGTTTTGGGGTGGTGGTGGTGGTTGCTGTTTGTTTTCTGACCTCTTCTACATCATCAAACTGCTGTCCTTTCAGGTCCCTCTGCATTCACGAAACAAAAAAATAAGTTGCACGGAACATTATCAGAGGAGTAAGGTACGTGGGGCATGAGAGGCATGAGGTGTTTTGCCAAAAATTGAAGCACTGAGATTGTTGCATTGCGATGGTGGCAAAAAAGCAGCCCCTTCTGTGACATAAATCGGGTCTTTTTTGCCACACACTATTAGACTATTTTTTTCAGAAACTCTAAATATAAAACTTGATTAACTATCTGACCTGTTGTAATGACATTCATATGCACTCCAAGTGAGCATTTTCATCCCTTCGGGAAGTTGACAGATGTCCAGAAAAAAAGGCTTGTCATCAATAAATCACCATTTCACTCAATCTGAAAAATGAAAACTACTCATACATACAAGTTTTTTTCCAAAGCACTGTGCTTGTATGCTGTGCTCAACACCACAACAGTGTCTGTGGTATTTTTCCTGAGCAGGAAGCAAATTTTCACAGCTGCACACCATATTCTTAAATCAGCCAGCACACTGCATTCTTAAATCAGCCAAGAATAGTGACAATGTTTGAGCAAAACTGTCTACACTGTGACCAGAGGGAACCTCCCACTTTGTGCAATAAATCAGAGCAGGTTGCTAGATGCTGGTCTAAGGGGGCCATGTGTACCAGGCTCCACCCAATACATTTTCTCGTGGAATTTGGGGGGGGTGTACCCCTTCATAAATACACAGATATAAACATGTATTATGTATATGTGTAAATAAGTAAACATATTTGGAATTTACTAGATGTGAGTATAAAAGAAAATTTATCATTTGCTTATTAATCATAAAACAATACATTAATGCTACCTCTTATAATAGCAAAAAATGGTCCTTCAGAGATGTTCATGTCCTTTCTGATGTATGTGAATGTATGAGGCTATATGACAAAAGAAAATTAGCATGGTTAATCAGCTGTTACTGAGATGAGGATTGATGGAATGTAATCACATTAATTTTTATAAGTAAAAGAGGGAGCCAGAATTGAGAATAATAGAAATGCCAGAGTGATGAAGATTTGGCTCACCACAGCCACATATATAGTCCAGTATACCTCTGCAGTGAGAGAAGAGGTCCCAAAATGCACGACTGCACGTAACCTTTAGACTCACTGAAGTGCAAGAAAATGTATTGCTATTAGAGACTCCAGGAGGAATATAAGTATACTGACATGTAGAATTTATCCCTTGAAAGCCTTTTGGACTTCTGACCTTCAGAATTTTAATAAATATATTCTGTTTTAATACACTTAGTTTGTATTTGGCAGCAATAATTGAAGACTATATTCTAATATCTTTAGAATGATTCACAAAAGGCTATTAAATCAAGCCATATATAAACTTTCAAATTAGTAATTGTGAAAATAAAGAAATTTAACAATAGAATGATAAAATACATGAAGAGTGTTGAAAGAGAAGGAAAACACTGCTTATATTAAGGTGCTTGCCTCATTGGACTAGAACTTCCCAGAACACACAATGACCTGTAAAATTAGCCATCAGACTTTAGAATTAGCCATCAGACTTGTCCTGTATTCAATGTTATACAATGTTCTCATTGTTTAAAAATATTTGGTAGTCAAAGACCAGAAATTGACAAATTGAAGAGTAGAATGTGGTCTTTGAAGGGTAGAAAATGAGAATTTTGAAAATGAAGTGTACACACACTGGAAGGGGTGAGTATTAATTTTGGGAAGTAGTTTATGTAAATTATATAGAACTTTGTGACATGTTAAGGATGGTTACACTTTATAGAAAATACAATGAAGAGTGCCTTATGATATAAGAGAAAGAATGAAAAAATCAGATAGATTTTATATCTATTTTATAATTATTTGTTGCTCTATGTGAAATGGATATGAAATAGATGGAACACCTACCATTGGTCCCAATGGGATCATCTGTCCTGAATTCCCCATGTTTCCAACTCCAGTGTACATCCCCTGGTCTAGCTGAATTTTCAAGTTACAACTGGGAACATGATAGTGGTGGGGAGCAAGCATTTGAGAACGAGAGGAAAGTTGCATACCTCTTTGTTGCCACACTGTACCCTGACTTGCTCTTCTCTCTGCAACCTCTCTGCGAGGTGGTGCTGCTTCACCTATTAATGGGCTTTGGGTCCTCACTCAGTACTCCCTCTCCTTTATAATGATACAATTTTTAATTCTTTGATGTTTGACACCTATTCCCTTTAAGACTTCATAGTTCCACAGGCTGGTGTGTTTCTTCCATGTGGGCTTTGTTGTTTCTGAGGTAGATAGCCTCTTCTTTTCTTTCAAGTCTTTAAGACCACAGAAGCTATATCTTTTGTTAGACAGGCACCATCAACATTCTTGATGACATTTGCTTGTGCATCCATTTGTTGTCATCCATATCATATCTGGGCGGTGAACATGCAATGTTATGCTTTTTACTTCTTAACTCCTAATAACTGATAACTTTGGCACCTCGTGGTCCCATAGGATACTGTGCTTCTTCCATGTGGGCTTTGCTTCTTATGAGGTAGATAGCCTATTGTTTACTTTCAAGTCTTTAAGAACTCAAAAGCTATATCTTTTGTTAGCCAGGCATCATCAGCTTTTTTGTTGTCAGTCATATCATAACAGGGAGGTGAACATGCAATGCTATGATTTTTAGTTCGTAACTCCTGACAACTGATAAACTTGGCACTACATGATCACAAAGGCTGGTGTGCTTCTTCCATGTGGGCTTTGTTGCTTCTCAGCTAGATGGTTGTTTGTTTACTTTCAAGCCTTTAAGACACCAAACACTATATAGCAGGGCACCATCCGCATTCTTCACCACCTTTGCTTATGCACACATTTGTTTTCAGTGATCATGGCAGGAAGGTGAGCATCACAGAATGCCAATTTAATAGAACAAAAATGTTCTTGCACTGAGGAAGTACTTGAATGGAGGTCCAATGCCCATCTGCTCTCCTAAAACCAATCCTATAAGTATATGCACATTGGTCTATTTCCCCATCATCCTATATAAATATATTCACCTATGGACATGCCTGTATTTGGAGCTCTATATAAGCCCTCTATCACCCAGTTCTTTCCACTACTTCCTTTAACTTTCCTCTTGTCCCACCATCACGCTCAGTCTCTATTGGGGTTTCAGTATTTTCTGTTACATTGCTCTTGATCAATCCCTATTGTGCCTCTCATACCCACCTTGTCACTGATTTTGAATCCCTTGTTATTCCCTTGTCCATGAATTAGTCAACACCACCACCACTGCCTTTCTCTATCCTCCCTATCTCCTCTTCTGTGGTATTATCTGATGTGTATAGCAGTCCAATCAACTTCTGATTGTTCTTGTATCCTGCCACTCTGCCATACTCCTCTATTCATTCTAGGCCTCCCCTTGTGGAGCTTTGGGTGTTTTCCATATACAAAATCACATCATCTGCAAAATAATGATAAGTTCACCTCTTCCTTCCCCAGGTGAATATCTTTGATACTTTTCTTTGCCTTGTGCTGTTAGCTAAAACTTCCAGTGTGATATTTAATAAGAGTAGGGACAAGGACATCCTTGTCTAGTCCCCTTTTTCAGTGGGATTGTGCTAGTCTTTTCTCCATTGACTATCACCTTGGCTGTTGGATTTTCATATATAGCTTGTATTGTCTTGAGTACTTTTCCTTCTATTCCTTTCTTTTTGAATGTCTTAAACAGAAATTGGTGTTGGATGGTGTCAAATGATTTTTCTGCATTTATTGATATTATCATGTGATTCTTATAGCTATTCATGATAATATGGTGAATGATACTAATGGTCTTTCATATGTTAAACCACCCCTGCATCCCGAGTATGAACCCCACTTAGTCATGGTGAATTATTTGTTTTGTATACTTTTGTATTCTATTGGCCAGTATTTTATTAAGGATTTTGCATCAATATTCATTAAGGATATTGGTCTGTAGTTCTGAATTCTTGTGGGAGCCTTGCCTGGTTTCAGTATCAGTGCTATTGTAGTTTCAAAGAAAGAGTTTGGGAGTTTGCCATCTTTTTTGATGTTTTGGAAGAGTTTGTGTAGGATTCATGTTAGTCCTTCCCTGAAAGCTCAGTAGAATTCCCCTGTAAAGCCATCTGGTGCAGGTGTTTTTTTTGTTGATAATCCCTTGATAACCTTGTCTATTTCTTCTATTATTATGGGTCTGTTGAGATTCTTGTTATCATTGGGTATCATCTAGGGATGTATTGTTTTTCCAAGAATTTGCCCATTGCTTCCAATTCGTTGAATTCATTGGAGTATAGACCTTTGTAGTACTGTGTAATTATAATTTTGATTTCATTAGGGTCAGCTGTGATGTCCCCTTTTGCATCCCTAATTCTTGCTATTGAAAATTTTCCACTTCTTTCTTTGGTTAAGTCTGCCAGCAGTTTTGTCAATTTTGTTAATTCTTTCAAAGAACCAACTCTTAGCCACATTAATTTTTTTCCATTATTTTCTTATTTTCCCTTGCCTGAATCTCAGCCCTAGTTTTTATTATTTCTTTTCTTTTGCTATTAGTGGGACTGTCTCTGCTCTAGTCATTGTAAATTCTGTGCCAACATATCAGTTATGAGATGCTCTTTCTTTTTAAGGTGTGCATGTATTGCTATGAAACTTAGTCTGAAGACAGCCTTTACTGTGTCCCAAAAGTTTTGGTATGCCATGTTTTCATTCTCCTTGGTTTCTATAAAATATTTAATATCATCTCTGACCTGGGCCAATATGCACTCCTTTTGCAATAGAGAATTATTCATTCTTCAATTATTTTCTCTAGCTCTCTTCATCTTCCTTTTGTTGATTTCCAACTTTATGGCACAGTGGTGTGAGAGAGAGTTCTGTTAACTAATAGAAATTTGCTTAAATTTATGTAGGTTCACCTTAAGATACTATTATGCTTAAATTTATGTAGATTCACCTTATGTCCCAGCATGTGGTCTATCTTTGAATATGTTCCATGTGGACATGAAAAGAATGTGAATTATTTTTTATTTGGATGAAAAATGCTGCAGCTATCTACCAAATCAAATTGTCTAACTGTAGTGTTTAGATTTCTCTCTTTCTTGTTGAGTTTCTTTCCCTGTGATATGTCTTTCTCAGAGAGCGGTCTCATGAAGTCACCCACTATAATCGTTGAGGCTGTGATTTTTTTTTCATCTTCTCGAGTAATGGTTTTCATATTCAATTGGTCTCTCATTCAGGGAATATGTTTAAAATGATCATTGGATCATCATCTACCCATTCCTTGACCATTATATAATGCCCTCCCCTAATCTCTTTTTATGGCTTGCACTTTGAGGTCAATTTTATCTGAGATTAGGATTGCTACACCTGCTTTTTTGAATTGCTATTTGTCTGGTATGTTTTTCTCCAGCCTTTGATTTTTCAATACATTTTTTCCTGTGATCTTAAGATGTGTCTCTTTTAGGTAGCAGATTGAGGGGTTGTGTTTTCTAAGCCAGTCTGTTAGTCCCTATCTCTTAAGACCTGAATTCAATTCATTGATATCCAGGGTTATTACATCTATTTGTGCACTCTGTGTTGTCATTTTATTTTTCTGTGTCGGCTGATTTTCTATTTCCATGGGTTGTTTCCATGTCTGTTTGTGGTTCATTCTTTCCTTTCTTCCATCGCTTAACCAGAGTTATCTTGGGGGCTGTTATCCCTTTGATGGTCTTTGGGTAGAGTCATTCTGTGTGTCACTCTCTTGTGTGTGTTTGGTGATTGTTGTTCTTCTGCCTCCAATGGGTTGCTGAGGATCTTTTATAGGGCCGGGATCCTTTTAGCATATTCTTTGAGATTTTTCTTGTCAGGAAAGACTCTAACTTCTCAATCAATTTTGATAGACAATTTGGTTGGATAGAGTATTCTTGGGTTTGCATGTTTTTCCTGCAATTTTCGGAATATGCTGCTCCACTCTCTCCTCTTCTTCATAGTTTCCATTGATAGGTCCGAGCATATTCTTGTCTGCTTGCCTTTCTATGTAATTTCCCATTTTTCTCTAGCTGCTCTCTTAATTTTCTCCTTTTCCTCACAATTGGCTAGATTAACAACTCTATGTCTTGGAGTTTTCTTCTTGGGGGTTAGTTTAGTTGGTGTTCTTTCTGCCTCCTGTATGGTTATCTGTTTTTCATTCATTAAGCTAAGGAAGTTTTTCTCCAAGCATTTTATCACTATTATAAATTTGCATTCTGGGACTGAGCACCAGTGGCATAAGTGATTGAGTGCAGGACTTCTGCCGCGGGCTTGGCGGTTCAAATCCAGCAACAGCTCTCAGACACAGCACTGGATAGTTCCCACGACCACCAGAGGCAGTGATGCCCCCCCCCCCAAATTTGCATTCTTTAGTGCAAGTCAACCAGTAGTGACAAAGAGAAAGACACTCAGTGTGGGAGATTGTAACAATGGGAGCAAGCATAAGAAAAAAAAAAGCATAAGATTGTGACAATAGGAGCAAGCATAAGAAAAAAAAGCATAAGAAAAATTTTAAGGGTGGCTCAAGACTATGCAGTGTTTAGTAGAAATTGACTCAATGACACCTCACAACAAAATATTAACAGATTATGCCCAGTAATCCTGGAAATCAGGATAGATGGATAGATAAGTGATAAATGGAATATTATAGGAAAACTAATGCTTTTGCCCTATACCTGTCAGTTGTCAAATGTGGCATGATAGTGAAGGCTATATCACTTGTATGTCAAATACCATCAGGGTCTCCTAAAATGAAGACACTTTGAGAGATCTTCCAGATTGAGTAGACTACTAAGAAGGAAGAATTTGTAGACTTCTAATGATCTAACCACTGAATCTCTTGTGGATTGAAGTAGAACTTTATCAGGTGTAGTCTCAGAAGGTGATTAGATTGGGAAATAATCAAAATATGATTGTGGAAGTGTTCCTTTTCCAAAGAGAAGTTGACTACAATAATATAAACAGAATAAAATATTCAAAAATAAAGCATTTTATTCCTTCATTTGCTGATGGGTTACAATTCAATAAGGAAAAGCAGCTTCAGACCTTTGTTAATAAACACAACTTTGAATGTATGATATATGAATCTAGGAAAATTGGAAAATTTTGATGGAACACATAAATATTAACACACCAGATATCAGGTAGCTAAAATTGACTGATATTGGTGAGTTTTGACACAGAAACTCCTATGGTGCATTATGCTACAATGAATGACAGAATCATGAGGAGTGATGGCACTCTGCGAAATACATTTCAAAATCAAACTTGAAGTACAATGCTGTCTGTGATAGGTTTACATCTATGCATTTTTCAAGGAAATCAAATGGATACAACTACTATTCAATTTTGTCCATGACAAGGTAAAGATAATGAAGAAATTGAAGGATTCTACCAATTTCTACAGTCAGAAATTGTTCATACATACAAACAAGAAGCATTGGCGATTGGAATGCAAAATTTGGACACAAGAGGAAGGAATCATAGCTGAAAAGTATGGTCTTGGTGCTAAAAACAGACCTGGAAATTGGGTGATATAATTTTGCAAAACCAATAACTTGTTCATAGAAAATGCTTTTTTATTAACAACACAAAAAAATATTACAATGAATTTCTCCAAGTGGAATGCACACAAATCAAATGGACTACATCTGTGAGAAAAGAAAATGCAGAAGCTCAACATCAGCTGCTAAAACCAAGAGAGTCTTTCATTTGCTCATATGTAATTTCAAGATAAGCCTGAAGAAAATTGTAAGTCCATGAGAGCCAAAATATGACATTGAATTGATCCCACCTAAATGTTGAGAACATCTCAAGAAGAGAAGTGTTGCATTGAACACTACTAATAGAAGACCCAATGAGCTGTGGGAGGCTATCAATAATATTGTTCATGGAGAAAGCAAAAGGTAATTAAAAAGACAGGAAAGAA
This sequence comes from Nesogale talazaci, assembly GCA_004026705.1. Classification (NCBI taxonomy): domain Eukaryota; kingdom Metazoa; phylum Chordata; class Mammalia; order Afrosoricida; family Tenrecidae; genus Nesogale; species Nesogale talazaci. Next base: position 19,653 of record PVJH01016973.1, read on the forward strand.
AAAAGGATTAAAGTGGATGACAGACATTTTTCTCATATGTATAGATTAGTTAAAGTAAAAGGAAGAAATGACAAGGTCAACAAGTTTAATAACAATTTTCATAGGTGAGCATGAGAAGACATAGTAAAATATTACAATGAAATGTGTAAATACTGAATTTCACAAAATCAAAAAGGAGGAACATGCTCACTAGGCCTTAAACTGAAAGATCTGAAGAAAAAATTCAATCCTCAAGTTGTAATATTGAAGAATTCTGAGGACAAAATATTGAATAATTCAGAAGGCATCAAAAGAATACATATATATATAAGTCACTATACCAAAAAGAGCTAGTCAGCATTTCACAATTTCAGGTGACAGTATAGAAGCAAGAACCAATGGTGCTAAAGGAACTGCTTCAAGCTGTTCTAAAAACATTAGCTCCCCCCCCCCCAAAAAAAAAAAGCTTCCAGGATTTTAAACGTTACAATAAGCTGATGAAGCACTGGAAGCACTCACTGTACTGTTTCAGGAAATTTGGAAGACAGCTAAGTGAATGGAAGAGATACACACTTGTACCCCTTACCAAAAAAGATGGTCCAACAGAATACTCAATTTTAGAATATCATTGATATGAGATGCTGGAGATTTTGCTAAAGATCCTCTAACAATGTTGCAGCAATACATTGACAGAGAAAAAAGTATAATTGCCTAGGATTTTCCCTTGTTTGCATATATAATCAATACTAATGGAAACAACAGTTAAAAGATAAAAAAATGAGCTATGTTTGATAAATCTGTTGCAAAAGTTCCCTTTAGATTATTGAAAAACAACAACAGCACTTTGAATAATAATGCATACCTAGACAAAGCCATGGCATTCTCTATTTCCTCATATGCTATGAAAGTGAAACATTGAATAAAGAAAGCCAAAGAAGAATTGATGTATTTGAATTATGGAACTAGAGCAAAATATTTAAAATACCAATGTTCACTAAAAGGATCCAGACATCTGTCTTGGAAGAAGTATGGCCCCGAGTGCTCAGAGCAATGTTGGGAAGATTTTCTCAGGAAAGTCCAGTTCATGAGGAAACATATCATGCTTGGTAAAGGATAGGGTACTTTGGTATAGTAAAGTAAAGATACTCTAAAGTATAAAGTATGAATAGAAGAAGACTTTCAAGAAAATAGATTGACACCATGCCTGCAACAATGGGCCCAAGCAGAGGAGCGTTGCGAGGCTGGCGCAGGGCTGGACAGACCTGCATTGTGTTGTGCACCAGACCACTATGAGTGGGAGCCAACTCTCTGGCACCTACCAGCAAACAACATAGAATAAAGGCATAGGCATGCAGCATGCGAATGTGTCCAAATTGAGGGGCAATGTGCCCTGGTGAAGTGCTTCTCAAATGTGTAAAAGTAAGTGAGGTCTGTAGTGCATAGCTCTAGACAGGCACACTACTTCCTTGTGTGGGAAACTGAAATAGAAGATTAGATGACTTGAGAACAGACCCCCTGCCTTTATCTTGCTTATTTTTGTAGTGCTGTTCCCAGACAGTGGTTGTCTTTTTGTGATTGACTAATTTCACTAAGCCTAATGCATTTATACCAGGTTCATCCACCTCACATAGTATTCGTTGTGTGTGTTCCAGCATTCCTTTATCCACTCTTCTCTTTGATCTGCTTCCAGCTTCATGCTGTTGTAAATGGAGAACATACATCTAGTTGTGTTCTATCTCTGACATTTCTGTGACATATGGCCAGTATTTGGTATTGCTGATTTCTATGGGATTTCTATTCCCAGTTGTTTCGGGTAGTGTCATATCACTTTCTACAGTGTTTGTACATGTTTACAAACCTGCCAGCATTATATGAAAAGAGAGTGGATGGGTGTGACTGAGATAAGGAACTTCAATTAGAAATATGGCCCTCAATTATTCGGAGACCCTTTAAAAAGTGACAATATTTAGAAGAGATAATCAGGAGCATCCAAGTTAGAGAAAATATTCAATGATAATGGAAACATGCAGAAATTGGGGTATAATAAGCTTCTGACATAAGATAAAGGATGAAACCTCCTGCTCAGGAATTTAGGTAACCTGTAGAATCTATTGAACACAAGAAAAAGAATTTTCTAATACAGCCTTGAGAAGGTACTGACTACTCATTTTGAATTCTGATGATCAGAAATTAGACAGGACAAATTTGTTTTATTTTATCCTATGAAATATCATAATTTGTTGAAATATCCATATAAAAATTATAAAACACTCTTAGTATGACTTTATGGAATAATTTTAGGTCCATTTATTTCTTTAACTCAACACTTGAAAAAGTACTCATTCTATCACTTGAATTAATTAAATAACTTGAATTAAACAGCCCATAAATTGCACTATGACATATTTCCTTAGAAAACAAAAAGGTCAGCTGAGCCTTGGTAGCACAGTGGTTGTGTACAGGACTGCAGCCCACAGGATTGATGGTTCAACCAGCAGTAGCTCTCCAGGAGCAAGACTGGGCTTCCTACACCCACCAGGGCAGTGATGCAAGAGAAAAAAAAAGAAAAATTCATAATATTTCTGAAAATTAATATATCGTCAAATAAATTGAACGCTTATCTTTAATTCATACTTCTGAAGTATCTATTATAAAAAAAACACAAATTCCAAGTAAAATTAAACATTTTTAGGTTTTTGTGCAGAGAAATACCTATCATTTATGTTTAACTTTTAAATTGCTAACAAAAATGGCTACATGTTTCTTTGAGCTAATTGTTTTCTCTGAGATGAGTGGTATTAAGCCTTCAATTTTGGTAGGGCCGGGAGTTGTCCCTGAATGTGCAACAGAATGAAGAGAGGTTATGTATATGTGAAAGGCCTCTTTCTTCATTTCTTTATAAAAATCTCATGTTATTTCTTTATTTCACAATTGCAAAAAGTTAATCACAAACATAGGAAAAGCTACAAAATGGAACAACTCACTGTGGTTACTATTACTTTGTTTTGTTTCTAAATACACATGTTAGTGCATCCTCTATCTCAATCTAATTGCAAGGCAATGGGCTATACTACCTCCTGGATCATACAACACAGTGAAAATAAATTTGTTGTTGCTAGGTGCTATTTTTTTCAGTTTCTACTTACCCTATAGACAATGGAACGAAACAGTGCCTGGATCCAAGACATCCTTAAAATCTCCTAAGTTTGAGTTCATTGCTGCTGCTCTGCTTCTATTTGTTGAGGGTCATTCTCTCCTTTTAGTTGTGCTTTTGCTTTAGCAAACATGAAGTCCTTCTCCAGGGAAGTTTTTCTTCTAATAACATTTTCAAAGTATATGAGACAAGGTCTCACTGTGTGTGACTTAAGTGAATATTATGGCAATGTTACTGCCATATGTAAGCATATATCAAGAAAATATTCTAGCCAAGACAAGAGACTTGTCTTCTGGAAGTCTGTAGAATATTCAATAGCATTTGCCAACATTGCAATTCAAATGTGCCAATGATTCTCCAATAGTCCTTATTCATCACCCATCTTTATCATGTATCTGAGGCAATCGAAACTCTCCGGATTAGGAGCACCTCAGCCCTCAGAGTAACATGTTGTATTTTTAACAAAATGCTATCATAACTTATCTGCAGTTATCCCCTGAACACAGAAACATATTTAATTGAATAAGTTCAATATATGCCTGAGCTGAGATTTTAAAAGTAAAACGGTTTGACTAATCTTCATTTTACATTAGACATTTTTCTATACACCCAAAAGCAAGTGTTTCAGCTTAATTGACTGGAGACTCAAACCTATTGCCTCACATATATGTGTAAGGTATATATTTACATCAAGGAGTAAGCATATACCAAGAAAATATTCTAGCCATGTCCAATTAAAGTCCATAACTCAGATACTAGTCCATAAGTCCATGTTGAGACTCATGAAGCCAAAGGCAATGATGCAGCATTCAGGAAAAGCACAGGCTGGTCGGTGTAAAGTCAGGTGAATCCAGTGGTGGTGAATGAATCGCAGGGCTCCAGTAGCTTCAAGGTGGTCATCAAGTGGGAATGTGAAGGAAAAGAGTAAGAGATAGATGATAGATAGATGATAGATAGATAGATAGATGAAAGACAAAAAGAAAAGAAGAAAGAAACTGGTCTCCAGAGAGTTATATAGATTTCTAACACATCCAAGTGAAGTCTTCAGGCTGAGACTTGATTAACAGGTTAAAATCAACCCCTACACTTTAATATATCTTCAATTTGACATGAAATTATGCACCTACCACAAAATGGTTATATAATTTAATTACTTATTTTAAAACTTAATGTTATAATATACAGAGACTTAACCTAAGTCTGTTATGACAATTATATAAATAATTGATGAAAAGTGACAACCATTTATGCTACTTTGTCAACTATAATGCAAAAAGTTGCTGATAATAAGTATATGCTATCTTTTTACCACACTATTCCTTAAATTAGTAGCACAAAATGACCCTTTCATTTACTCATATTTCTATAAGTTGATATTTGGAGCTATATCTTGTTGCCCTAAATTAATCCAATTTCACCTGGCATGTCAATTATGATTACAAACATTCTGTAGTTAATTAGAGGCTGGATGTCTAAAACAATTTCATACTTTGTGGTATATGAGGCTAGAAGCTGGGCCTTATCAATATCACTGGCAATAAATTTGCTAGCACCAAGCAAGACAAAACAAGTGTTATTACAGAAATGCTTAATTTTTTTGTTGTCATTGTATTTACCCAATCAGCCAGATAGCAGAACTGATGAAGTCAAGAGTTAATAAGGAAGGTGAATATATTAAATGAAATCAAAACAACATCCAGGGAAAGACATTATGTAGAAATATTAAATATCTAATGTCATTTTGTAGATATTACTGTGAGTGATTTTATCCTTGCTTGCCTTTGCATAATTTCTTCAAATGTAAATTATGTGAATAAAGAGGAGAAAATGATATAGCTCTAAAATTAGGAATTTGCAAGTGTTTAAGCTATCACCATGGGGTAGTTACCATTTGATCTCAATATTGACACTCCTTTATTTAAAAACATGAAATAGGTGTTCAGTAATCACCAGTAGAATCACCACACAATGCTAAATACTATGGAGTTAATACAGGAAAAAACTGTGAAGACCAGGGACAATAAACTGCTATATTATATTATAATACTAAACTAAAATTGTTGTGTAATTGTTGTAGTTCAGAGATTTTTTAAAACTCTCCTACCAATAAGCTTTTAACATTCACCAAGTACTGTGTATGCAAATTGGTTTTCTCTCTTCCTCTTTTTTTTTATTAGGCCATGGTCAGAGTATGTGGGAGAAGATGCTGATAGGATTAAATGACTTAATTCAGTGTAACTGTTAACAGGTTACTTGTCACTATGGACTAGCCCCCAAAACCAAATAGGTGCAAGGGGTGATTGTGCAATTGAAGGGTACATTAAAGAGATATTAGACAAGATAAAGTCTACAAGGACTCACCTCTGACACCATAACTTCAGAAGCCAGGTCCTTGCAGAGAAAGAAAACATATTTCCAATATTAACCTTCATACTCTCAGGGCATGTAAGTCCCCCTAATGACAGGTAACCACATACATAACAAAATGCACTGTACCCTGACCCTAAAGGTCCCTGAGTTCATTGGAGGAGTAACTTACCACCAGTGCTGAGGGCATATAAGGCGGTTGGGTTTGGGGTGACTGTCTTCAGAGCATAGAAGGCAATAGCACATGTTGCTCCTATAATTGAAGCTGCTGGCTAGATAGCAATTGGCCATGTGCTTGCAAGAGGTAACTTTAAGGCAGCATTATATTGGGAGGATATAATGAGGAACAATATTAATTATGAGAATGTGATTCTGACTCAACTCCAGCTTACAAGGGTGAAGACTTCCCTCCACCCCAGAAACCCAGCCTGTCTGGCTTTCTATGATTTAACAATAAAGGAATAATTCACATACCTTCTTCCCATTATCTGTATATCACTTGTGATGCTAAAACCAAATAGTAAAACACAGATTAATTATATTTTCCATCTTGTTAGATATAAACAGAAACATCTCAGAAGAATGGGGCAGAATCAAATTCACCACCATTAAGGATAAAAGCCAAAAATAGATCGTGTCGCTTAACACCGAAGACTCCTGCACATCTAACTTCCTCAGTTCAAGGGCAAAAACTGTAGCATAAGAAATTGGCAGAGAAGCGGTAGCAAGGAAACCAAGAACCAGAACAAAAACCAGAGAGGTGGGTTTCCGGGCTCACGGAAGTAGAAGAGCTGACTGATTTTGGACAAGAGGGTTGCTGTTCAGTAGGGTGCCCCAGCACATTACCTGGGTGTTGGGGGAGGGGGTACTAGGTATGCTGACCCACTGAGCACCTCTGTCGGAAGCTCGGCGTGTAGAGGTGTGTGCATCAGCCACTAATCAGCAGTCCTACAGGAGCTTTAAGGCTGAGGATCCGAAATAGGAGTGTCTGTAGGCAGGTTGGTAAGAGGCTGTCCCAATGAGGAACTACGAAGGGGTATCCCCTTCCAAAAAAAAAATAAATAAAACACAAACCACAAACAAAAAAAAAGGGTAAAAAGCTCTGCTGGTGGAAGCTTGAGCAATTTTCCCACCAGGTGGGCATTGAGCAACCAGCTGTGAGTTGTACATCCAGTGGCATCCCTGGGGCAGGTTCTCACTGGTCACAGCAAATGTTTCATAAAAGCAGTTTTGCTTGAATCTCATTTTGTTTTTGTGAAGTCTTATTTAGCAAAGCAACATGCAGCTCTGAAATTTTGTTTCATGTTGGGAAAAATTCTATAGAAACTCTTGTAATGTTGAACACAGCTTACAAGGATGGTGCCATAAAAAGCAACAGCAACAACAAACTCAAGTATAGTGGTGATTTTCTCATTTTAAAAAAGGTGAAATGTCAATTCACCTCCCTCTGAACATTGATAACTTCCTGAATAGATGGAATTATAGAAAAAATCCACGTACTTATGCTTAAAAACTGATGATGGACCATTGAAGAGATGAGGAAGCTATCAGGGGAGTCTTGTAGCTCCCCTCTGAATTTTAATGGTGGTTTTGATAATGAGGAATATCACACTGAAATTTTTGCCTGGGGATCTGACTGGCCAGGACATAGAGCACTGAGTGGAAACATGCCCTCCTTTCGAAGAACCATTTCAAAGCAATCCAGAATTTTCTTACAAGGTCTTTAACTAGTAAGAACACCTGGTGCTGTTCTTAAACCCCTGAAAGCATCATCAATCAAGACAGTGGAAGACACCATCTTCACATCACCTAATAAAAGTTCCTCAAGTGAAATCAAAGGTTAAGACTATCATTTGTTTTTTTTGATGGGAGGGGCATAGTGCATTTGGAGGTTATTCTAGTAGATCAGATTCTTAATCAGCTCTGGGAAAGATTTCATCACACTGCATGATTAAAAATGCCTGAGTTTTCTGCCCAAGGCATTCTATAAGCTTAGTATTATCCCAATACAAATGCTATCATCTTTCTTCAAGGAATTGGAAAAACTGTCTGCCAACTTTATATGGAGAGGGAAGAAGCCCAGAATTCACAGAGAACTCAGCAAGAAGAAGGCTTGCTTTACCTCACTATAGCACCTACTATATAAATAAGGCCCAAACAGTGTGGTTCTGGTATAATGACAGATATTCAGACTATTGGAAAAGAACTGAAAACTGAGAAATAAAATCAGCAGCGCACAGACAACTGATCTTTGATAAGATTCAAAAATATCAATGGGCAGGCATATACCCTCTTCAATAAGTGGTGCTGGAAAAAATGGCTATCTGTAGAAAAATGAAGCAAGACCCTTACCTATTTCTATGCACAATATTAAACTTAAAGTGAATCACAGACCTCAAAATCCCCAACTATTACGGTCATTAATGCAGGAATTGGGACAAACCTGAGAACTTTGGCTCAGAGTGTATACATAGGATAACAGAAGCATTGAAGGACACTAACACAGAGGAAGCATAAATTGATAAGTGGGATCTACTGAAAATTAAACCCCTGTGAACATCAAAAGAATTCTCCAAGAGTGTAATAAAAGGACCCACATACTGGGAAAACATCTTTAACAATGACACATTGGTAAAGCCTTACTAAAATCTATAATACTCTGCTAGCCTACAAGAAAAAGAAAAAAACCTCATAGAGGATGTGAGGAATTTCCACAATAGAAGTTTCACAAAGGGCAATAAACATATGAGAAAATGTTCCAGATCATTAGTCATAAAAGAAATGCTAACTAAATTGAAACAATTATGAGATATCACCTAACATGCTAAAACATAGCACAATTCAAATAATCAGAAACAAGTGTGGGGAGGGGGGAGGGCTGTGGTGAAATAGGAATTCTCACCCACTGCTGGTGGGCCTGTATATATGTGCAGTCATTATTGAAATCAATTAGGAAATACCTAAAGCAAATGGAAATAGAGCAGCCTTATGACCTAGCCATCTCCCTGCTTGGCATGAACACAGAAGAGGCAAGAAATAGATCATTGTCACGCATCTGCACTCCAGTGTTCTTTGCAGAGCAGTTCACAATTGCAAAGAGTTGAAAACAAACTAAATGTCCATCAACTGATGAATGAATTTAAAATCTCTGGTACATACATGCAGTACTATGTATGCCTAAAAATCAGTGGTAAACACAGGAAGCACATTCTCCCATGGGTAGAGTTGGAAAAATTATGTTCAGCAAAATAAGCTGAGCATGACAAACAAGTTCAACATGCCCTCACTTAGGTAAACTTAAAAAGCAATGAGGCATACAGGGAAAAGTTAATCAATGCAAAAATTCCCAGGAAGAAATCTAGGAACTCTGGCAGGGGTCAGACCCAACCCAAGGATACATATGGCAGCCAAATACAAAGGAGGGGAAGAGGAAAAAAAAGAGAACATGGGTAGAGGGGGAGCATGTGCTTTACCCACCCATGGGGAGGGTATTGTTTATGTCTTCACAGGAAAGGGAGAGACGGACCAGACTTCAACCTGGTATACACAGACTTCAAGGCAACACACCAGAATGAAGCAGTGAATCCACAAAGAGGTCTGCGGGGCTGGGGCTGGATATCTCCTGAGGACGCTCTTCCCAGAAGAATGCACTACAGAAGACAGCACTAATGATACAGCTTAGAGAGGGGAGCATGTCTGCTCAAAATACAAGGGAACAAACCAAGAAGGAAGGAGAGACAGAGAGACAAAGAGAGATAACCACACTCTGGCTCACTAACCTCCAAGGATGATGTTACTTCTTGGAGCAGAAACGCAAAGTGAGGACCCATAGTGGGCGACAGAACTGGAGACAGTGGGGGAACTGGGCCTGGTTGCCTGGTTTCTCTCTGTCTCTCTGTCTTACACACACGCACACACTCACACACACACGAAAAACAGGAAGGGACTGGTGCAACAGAGGAGCAAGGGAGCATTGCAGTACCGTCCCTGAGGAATACCCCAAATAGACATTGGCAGGACTTGACACCTCTTAAGACTCGATTAGAAAACATTCATAAAGGTCAGCAGACAGAGCTGGAATTATTTATATACTTTTTAAAATCTCATGTCTAGGTAGATAAACAATCCCAAGGAAAAACCAATGGAACCAACAGTTCCAGGGGACATGGGAGAGGTGAAATAAGGAAAGGAAGGTGAGAGCCAATACACCTAGAGATAAGGGAACAAGTGATGTAAAATTGATGGTGAGGAGGGCATAGAATCCCAAGTGGGGATTGATCTAGTGCATGCAGCTGAGAGGAATTACCAAAAGACAAAGGAAGGTCAAACATGATAGTGGTACAAGAGTAAAATTAAAGGAATTAAGGAAAGAACTAGGAGGCAAAGGTATATACAGAAGTATAAATATAGGCAAGTACATATGTGGATATATTTATATATAACATTAGGGACATAGCTCTCTCTACATATGTTTAAATGTAAGATTTTAAGGTAGACTGACATTGAGCCTCTACTCAAGTACTTCCTCAATGCAAGAACACTTTGTTCTAATAACTTGGCATTGTGCGAAACTTACCTTCCCAACACAATGACTGAAGTCAAAATGGGTACATAAGCATATGTGGTAAAGAAAGCTGATGGTGTCTTACTATTAAAAGATATGGTATCTTGGGTCTTAAAGAATTGAGGATAAACAAGTGGCCATCTAGCTGGGAAGCAACAAAGCCCACATAGAAGAATCATACCAGTCTGTGTGCTCATGAGGGATCAATGGGAACTGGTACCAGATATCCAAAAAAAAAAAAAAAAAACACCAAGCGTATCTTTATGAATGGTGAAGAAAGGAGTGTGTATATAATTGAACATCCCCTCACAGAAGGATCACAAAGAATGGAAGAGCCAGCCAGCATGCAGTATAGTATGAATGAAACATACAACTTTCTTCTAGTTCTTTAATGACCCCTGCTCACTCTCATGACCCCAGTTCTACCTTACAAATCCAACTAGATCAGAGCAGGTAGAGAGAAAAGATTTGATACATGGAAACCAAGACAGATAAACATTCCAGGAACAATAATGAGAGTAGATACTATGAGGGTAGGGAGAAGTTGGGGGGAGTAAGGGAAGACCTATCACAATGATTGACAAATAAAACCCCCCACCCAAAATGACAAACATAAATATGGGTGTAGGGAGACAGTGGACAGTATAATATATGCAAATAATAATAATGAGGGTTGGAGGGTGGTGAAGGGAGGATTCATTATGGTGGGAAGGTGGTGAGGGAAGGGAAAAAATGAGAAGCTGAATCCAAGTCTCAAGAAGAAAAAATAATGTGTTTGACACAATGGATGCATGGATTCTTATGAGAGCTATAAGAGCCCCCAATAAAATGAAAATAATTTTTTAAGAAAGAAAAAAGACCTGATTTGTTGTAGAAGGGGGACTGGTTTTCTGGTTTTGCCACTACCACCTTACACCTGCACATTTAACCATCTCTGTGCACCCATTTTTAGTAAGAAGACCATGCATCTCTTGCCCCACGAACCTTACTCACCTGACCTCACTCCCTGCATCTTTCTTTTTTTTTGGGGGGGGAGGGGGCATCACTGCCTTCTGGTTGTCATGGGAGTTAACAAGCACTGCTCCTGAGAGCTGCTGCTGGATTTGAACCGCCAAGCCTGCAGGCCGCAGTCCCGCACTCAACCACTTACGCCACCAGGGCTCAGCCCCGCTGCATCTTTCTTTTGTTTCCACAAATGATGAGGGACATGAAGCACAGCAATTTAATGAAGGAGAAGAGGTGAAGAAAAAATGAGGGAGATGCTGGTAGCCACCCAAATATATGAGTTGGAAAAATGTTTCCCAGAATGGAAATGCAGAGTTGACAATGTATTAAATGTAACGAAATGCATTTTGAACTTGATAAGGTTTTTTTTGTAAAATAAATAGATAACAAATAAGTAACTTTGAAAAATATGGTTTCTTCATATATCTTGCATATTTCTAAGCCTCAATTTTAGCCCATTGACTTTTTTAATAAACCCCATACTTGTGTATTGTCTGTGAGTTCTGCGTGACCAATGCAATGAATTTTCAAACCCATCAATAACATATAGGATAGACTGGAATTAATGGTTGTTGTTAAAGAGTTGATCTCATGAGTTTTAATCCTTACTAAACACCAATATATCTGTAGTTTGTTCATTTAAAATATTCTCGCTTTTTTTTTTAATTTACAGGGAGCATAATGAAAATACTGGTAATGAGCTTGTTAACATTGAAAAGGGAAAGCAAAGACGTTTGCTTTGCTAAATAAATTTAATGAAAGACACACTTCATCTTAACAAGAGAATGAGGTTTGTTCAATTTTAGTTGAATTGAACACATATCCTTCCAATAGGGAGAAAATATAAAAGGTTGTTAAAAAACAGGTAAAGCTATATTCTTTCTTAATCTCTGTTTCTTTGCAAAATTCATCTACTCAAATTTTGGTTTAGGAACTAAATATTTTAAGAAATTGCTGAGGCTTATAATTGCATAGTGACTTATTAATTTATATTTAATTTTCTAATTATATAACAAGTAAAGTTACCAATTATTGATTGGTTACTTCTCATAGAAATATGCTAGTTTATGTAAGCCTAAAGCACAGGTGAAAATATCATTTGGATTTTATTTAAGGTAATTATATGTTAATTTAGACCTTAAATATAATAGTAAAAGAAACTGGTTATTTTCATGGTCCATAATGCTGAGGAAAGAGAAAATTCCTTGGGAAAGAAAATTAAGAGCAAATAACTTTAAGAATTTTTAAAACTAGGTTTGTCTTACACAAATACATCTCTTGAGGGCTTCTAATGTTATTATTTAAACTTTTAGAAATTTGGGTAAAACTTTTGCAGCAACATTTTTAAAGCTAGAGATACATTACAAAATGAGGTATTTTTCATTTAATTATATAATTTCAAGAAACTGTATATTGAATAATGCTAAATTGCCATAGAAGAGTAAAGTCTAAGAGAATGACAACTCAAAAATGAACCAAAATTCTTTAATGAACAGTTATTAAAATTGTGAAGTCGATGAAGGAAGGACTTATTCTTGTGTATGTTCTCAATCTGATTTCCATTTACCTCTTTCTTTCAAAATGTATTGCCAGTGTACAATTTTGTCCCTTTTCATTTACAGCAAAGTTTTGAAAAATAGAGAGACTCATGGATGTAGGGGCAGTGAATTCATTAATAATGTTCTTCCACCTACCACCAAATGACCTTTCTCCAATTGGATGTGGTAAGAGGGTGGAGAAAATACAGATTCCATTCACCTGAATGATTTCAAATAGGACCCCCTGGAGGGCCATCCTGAAGTGGATAAACACACGCCATCTGAGAAACTTCATTACCTGTCAATCCTAGGAGTGGAGCAGATCCTCTCAACCCTGGACCCCTATGCAGCGAACTTCCTGGATCCAGGTAACAGCTAAACCATCAGAAGAGCAGCAGTACAACCAGGCGCCAGATGATGGAGCAGAGTGATGAACTTCACAACCTACAAGCAAAAGCAAGTTGAGGGTTTTTTGAAGGAGTCAGACTTTAAGAATGGGGTGCTTCTGGGCAATTAATTGGGAGGAATTGGATGTGCTGACTCATGCAAGTGGAAGCTGAGTGACTTATGGCTGGAATGGTGTATTCTTTGGGAGCTTAATTCAAGGAGCAGGATTCGCTAAGTCTCTGGGTTTAAGCTGAAAGCTTTGGGTTAAGACTTACCGTAAAGAGATGTGCATCTTTGAGCATTTTGTAACATGTCCTAGTGAAGAACTACCCAAAACATTTCTCACCGACAAAGAGTTAATAAACACTTTAAACATGAATTTTGTGAATTTGTGTGTAGCCATTTCCATGGACATTAGAAACTAGAGAGGTAAAATGGTAGACACTTTTAAAGTCAGAGCTATCAGGAATAAGTAAAAGGTAATCAAATTAAAAACAGATGCAGCATAATGAAATAACACAAGCATGGTGCCCTTCTGAAAAATACAATACCTATTTATAGAAGTCATTAACAAAAATTAACTCACAAAGAGTAGAAATCTTTTGCAGTTGGAATATTTGATATTTTAACAAAAGTCTATATGTGTTGAAGTATACTCCAGTATTAAATACAAGAAATGGAGGAAAGCATAAATTCTAGAAAGTAGATTAGAAAATGTGTGTGGTATTAGGAGATCCTGAAATCAAAGGATATATTCCTGATGGTTGGGATGTGGTTGATGCTTTTTATGTTCAGTCAAGTCCACTTCAATGCATAGTGACACTATGCCACAGAAAGAAGCACCTCTTGGTCTTCCACTATCTCCACAATTGTCATATCCAAGTCTATTGTTTTAGCCATTTAGCATTCTGGAAAACACACACACAGGTGTCAATAGAAACTATTATAAATTCAGAGGGAACCCTGGTGCCACAGTGGTTATAGGTTAGCTCCTTCAAGGGAGAAAACAGGTCTTTCCATTCTAATTAACAATTACCATCTCAGAAACTTATTGGCAATTTATCCTTGTAAAATATAGTAATTCAGAGTTGGAAATAGTCAAAGATGGTGAGTATGATAGGTGGATTTATTGTGCCAACCTGGCCAATAGACACATATGGGATTCAAAAGATCACAATTTGATTTGAGGGCAAAGAGATAAATGGTTTGGCAATGTCCACCCCTCTCTCTCGGTCTCTGGTGATCAGACCAGCATTCATTTTAGCTAATTCTCAGCCTTAACTTGTGAGCAACACTACCTGTGGGACAGTCAACCCGTGGATTGTATCACTAGAGCTAGAGATTTCTTTGAGACCTTCACCATGCTATAGGTATATACATCGCTTGAACTTGAGACTGGCAGATCCTATCGTCTTGCATTGCCAGAGTTCAATATCCCATCTGGGCCTGCTTTGCTAAGCTCCTAAGCTGCTGATTTGTTGGTGACCCACCCTGCTGTTTGCTGCCTGTGACCCAACTGCCTGCATGTACTAGGAAAGACTCCATTGTCTGCTTTCTTGACCTTGGACCCAGCAGCCCTCTTGAGCTAAAGGGCTTCAGGTGTATTAACTGAGTCACAATTGTGAGTTGAATTGAACCCTCTGTAATTCTGTATGGACTATTTAGCTGTTATATTCCTTCATACTGTACATAGCTATACACACACACATATAATCATAGATGTCCTTTTTTTTTTCTCTAGAGAACTCTAACACAGTGAGTTTGGTTTTGATTTAGTTTATTATAAATTCACATTTATAGAGCAACCTTTGCTCTATTATGAGATACCAATGTTCTATTATGAGGTACAATCATAGAAGGCAGTGTTGTAAAACTGCTACCAAAATCTGTTTCAAAACGTTTTCTTTCTTCTTTAACTCCTTCATAGTAGCTTTGTTTTTGATTGGTACCAAATTATTCAAAAGCAAGAGATTGTACAATTGAAGCCATTATACGTTCTTAAACCACTTAAACTAAACTATTCCAGACCACTACCATGTTGAAGACTACTAACATACTTTGTCTTAGAGGAATTACAGCCAAACGGCTCCTTAAAAATTCTAAGTTGCCAAGTACTCTTACTCTACTTTTTCAAGACAGACATCTTTATTTTTTCTGATAGGCCACTGTATTTTCAATAGTGATTGCTAAGATAATAATCAATATGAATCAATTTGTCTCACTACTTTGGATATGTCATCAGGAGAGAGTCTAGTCCTAAGCAAGGACTGCCAAGCACTCGTCCTTAGCATCAGAAAGAGAAATTTAAGATCATATTCCTACACAGAAATGTAGAATATACCTTTTATGCAGTATTTGCATTACCAAACCATTCTGCCATTGTTTATAGAATAATATGCAGACTCAAAAGAAGGTAAGAAAGTCAAAATTATGCTCACTAGAAGGGCAAAGTTGCTACTCTGAACATCAAATGATATAAAAGAAAGAATTTTGTGACAACTTGTAGACAGCTTTTACTATTCACTAGGCAAATTATTAGTGTACACTTAGCCATGTGGGGTTTATAGTTGGTTTTATAAGGTAACAGAGAAACAAGCCCTGTACAACAGTGGTTAAAGTACTTGACTATAGAATAAAAAAAGCAAGTTCAGTGGTTGAAATCTGCCAGCTTCTCCAAAACTTAATGTTATGAATCAAAACTCAAAGGAAGTATTTCTGAAACTATGTATCTAGGTAGTTCAGATGATGAATTATACTCTAACAATTAAACCTCACAGAATTATTTTCAATTCTAAAATCATCTCTATTGGTTAACAATTGAAAAGAATCAAGTTTATCATAACCTACTATATGCTAGCTTTATTAACAAAACTTTTGATTTTATCTTTTAAGAGTGTTATACTTTTTCCTTTAAATGGCACATTTAAATTGATTTTTGAAAATAACAAAATTACACCCCTTTGAAATCCATGTCATTATGAAAACAAAATAATAAAGTGAAATTTTTCTCAGTCAAAAATATAATTTCATCTTTCAATTTCAGGAACATATTTAAATGTCACCCTCTGGAGAAGCATATTATCTTTGCATTTAATAATAAGCTTTTGAACCCAAATCTATGCCTTTTCAAATGTTTTAAAGCAAGTAACTACTAAGGGCACTACATTTAGAAAAGCAAAGGGTTTTGATAGTATCACAAAGCACATCTAACTATAGTGATATATTCTATTCTAAATACCTCCTGACAGATCAAAAACCGAGTTAAAGTTCATTGCTAAAAGTTTTAATGATTGCTAAAATCTAACATTCTCACTCATCACATTTTCATTACTGTCTATAGAGAGATTTGTAAGAAAAATCACTGACTTTAAAATAGATATCTTCCCCTTTTGTGTGCCATTCCAAAGGCAACAAATCAATAATTACTGGTGTATTTTTCCTTAATAAACATATATTTCATAAAGTAACAACTGTGTTTTGTTAAGAAACCTTAGTTGTGAATTGCAAATTTTGGATTGCTCTTAAACTTAAGCTGATTAATTTGGTCATTACTAATTTCAGACACTGTTTTGGAAATAGTATCATTCAGTAAAGTAATGTTGCAAATTTATGTCATAGATTTTTTTCCCATGAGATATTTTGGACATATTAATAGTGGCAGGTAACACAAATCTTACACATGATTGTAGTTTTGGTGATTAAGTAATTTATGTAAGATGCAAGTAAATGCTTTCATTGACAGTAGAAAAATTCTCAAAGCATTGGTTTTCTTCATTTGATGATTTTAAAAAGCATTCAAAATATCCCTTTTATGTATTGTAGTATGCTGCATGCTTGAAGTAAAATGTTTTCATATAGTTGATTTCATCCTCTCTGCAGGGAAAATGCCCTTACAAATTAAGTGAAGAGGTTTTCCACAACATCATTTTTACGTAAAGTATAGTCATATTGCAAAAGTTATGTGACATGCTTTCTTTTTCTGGTCAATTTAGGGGTACTGCAATGTGGTAGCAAAGGTTGTAATTAGTGCTGCTATTTCTTCTGCTTAAATCCAGCCATTCATGCATAACTAATAGTATTTTTCACAAAATATAAATAAATATTGGGAGTAATTTTTCAAATAAGCACTAACTTTAATTTATGAAATTACATTTGTGTGTAATTAAAACCATTAATTTTTCACACATACACATATAATGGAATAGTGAGAAATTATGATTAGAAGTCTGATGTTTTACTTATTGGAATTAAAAACATAGGTTTCTGTAAAAGAAGATGGAAATAGCAAACTTTAAAAACAAACATTCTAACATATCATCCAAAGATAAACCGATCTGAAACTTAAATGCTGAAGAAGGGGGATAGAAAAATATTAAGTCTTTACTTTCCATAACTAAACTATTATTTTTCTGAAAGATCAAAAGACTGTATTCAGAGTTCAAATGCTGTGATCCATAATTATACAGGATTCACATATCTAAACCTAGGTGTTTCTAGCAGCATTCATTCATGTTGCATAATGTGACCATTCCTAGAGTGAGCAGTACGTACACTATATGTTCCGACCTAAGATTGCACTGAAGTCAAAAGATGCAATATGGGAAAGCATTTGATTTTGAATTCAGAAACCTTTTACAGCTCCCGAAATTTCCACCACACCAACATTCAGCTTATAGGATTCCATATGGGGTCACGACTCAGTTTAAGGAGCTTTGTTCTAATCCATAGGTTCCCAATTTTATTTGACCTTCTACTTCCCATTCAGCCTGGTGTATTTGGCTAGGTTCTCTAGAGAAGCAAAACCAGTGATGTTTGTGGTGTATGTCTACAGAAAGTTATTTATAGCAAGAAGTGACTCACGCGGATGTAGGAGTGTTAAGTTCGGCCCTGTTCAGCAAGGCCCTGGAGTAGCTTGAGGACTGGAAGGCTCTGTGGACTCCTGTATTTTCAGGTGAGGGCTCACAAATCAAGAAGAAAGAAGATAAAGCAAAAGGACCACAGTCTGCCTGAGGCAGAGAAAAGTCCAATGAATCCAAGGTGAGCAGTCTGCTGATGACGCCTGAGAACGGTGCTTAATATTAAAAGAATTGGCAAACCAGATGCTGGATCCAGATCCAGCAAAAGATGCAAAGTGTTCTTATACATTCTGCTTCAAGAGGGCAAGGTCAATGCTTGAAGAGTTTTTCTTCCAATTGCATCAAGGCTGTGACGAAACCAAGGGGTGCTTTCCTCCAGCACAACCACTTGTTGCTCGTAGGATTCATTGCGTTATTTTACATTCCATCCTGGAGTGGATGCCAGTGTGCTGGAGAACATTGTGAAGGGTGACTGCCGAATGACTGATCGCCCTGACCCAGGCAAGATAAAACAAAGCTTAACTATCACATTAACATACTGAAATACTACTTTTGCAGTCTCCTTGATTATTTTAGAACCTCGCCCTGCAGGTGGTTTCAACCACTTTGGGAATCTCTATCCCAACCCATATGGCACTCTAAAACAAAGTTATCTGATTGTCATCAATTAACCCCAGATGATAAAATGTTTCTCCCCTTGCTTTCTGTTCAATTTCATACTTTGAAATGTATTGTGTTGTTTGTCATGATTGTTAATTGCCTAATTATAATTAATTGCTTTCGTTCAATGCTCATTAATTGACCTTAATAAATTGAAAGCAATTAGCACCAGATCATGCCCTGAAGACCTTCTGCTATAATTATGCATGCAGGAAAGGTGGCTCCATGGCAAAAATATTTGAAGGAGAAATAATGAAATGGATATTTTGCTTAAGAGACATTTTATTAACATCCCTAATTCTGACACTCTAAAATTATATCAATAAATCCATAAAGTATTGTTTCACTTACTTGTATTTCTCTTACTATGAAGCATCGAAACTATTTAAAATGTTTTCTTTTTTAAAAAACTCATTTTATTGGGGGATTCTTACAGCTCTTGTTACAATCCATTTATCAATTGTATCTGACATATTTGTACAAATCTTGCCATGGTTCTTTTCTTTTTTCTGTTTTTTTTTTGGAGGGCATCACTGCCCTCTGGTGGTCATGGCAGCTAACCCCCGCTGCTCCTAAGAGCCTCCGCTGGATTTGAATCGCCAAACCTGGGGAGCCACATCCCACACTCAACCAATTACGCCACTGGGGCTCAGCCTGGTACTTTACTATACATATAATTTCCATTGAACCCTTGGGATCAGCTCCTCCTCTCCCCTCCCCCACCAACCCTCATATTCCCTTGATCGATTATAGATGGTTATTATTTTCAACTCTCATTCCAACAGGTGTCTCTCTTCCCCTTTGGTTTCTCCTGTCCTTCCCCCTAGATTGGGGGTGTATGGTACAGGGGAAAATATGGCTAACTGCACATAATTGCTGATTTGGGTGATAGTCATATGACTTCTTATTTTGCTTTCTTTTTTTGTTGTATGTTTGAAATTTCAGATTAAATTTGAAAGAGATAAATGAACAACTTGGCCCATTAAAAATGTTTTTATATGTTAGGGGAAAAGTTGCATATTGTTTATACAGAAATCCTGGTGGGACAGTGGATTGACTATGCCTTGGGTTGTGGTTTTCTACTCTCATAAAGAGTCTCAAAAAGCCACAGGGTAATTTCTGCCTTGTCTTACACGATCACTAGGAGTCTGAGGGGAACGAGCTATTGAGTTGTATTGTTTAGATGAGGCACAATAAACCATCAGGAGAGAGAAATGATGAAATAAAATAAATTCAAGCAAAGCTTAATCACACTAATATAGACCCAAAATGACAACTATAAGATTATAAACTAAAATTGACATAGTGTAAATTTAGAATGAAGTTCAATAATTCTGACTTTATTCATTGGAATGAATGATTGCACCATTATCTTAAATTCATGATGTACTAGATAATTAATTTTTTCACTTATAAGATCCAAAACATTAGTAGAAAAATAGTTACTACTTTATAATATCAGACATGACATAGGAAATACCGATTGGGTATTTGAAGTGGAAACATACAGGTGCCTGTGATAAGTGCAATGTATCTTATTTACTGTCCACTCTCAATTATAAATTCAATCCCAATGGTTTTCCAATATTCACCAATATTTAAGTTATTCCAGATGTATGTAGTTCTATTATATACTGGAGAGATGTGATTCAATTTCCCACACTGTTGAGCTGACTGTTGCTTGTTTCAACCTATGCCCACTTCTATCTTTTTTTGCTTTGTTTTGTTTTTTGGGCATCATGCCTACTTCTATCTTTATTAGAATTTTCTGAAATTGAATAGCATATTTTAGTGGCACTGAATAATATATTTTTGTGGCAAAATTCATGCCCTGATAGCATTGACTTCTAGGATTCTGAAAGAATGAATATTAAATACCATTAAAAATAATATTATAATTTTATTGACCAAATTTTAGAAAAATGTATTGACACATAGTTCAATATACTTAATAAAGAACATGTAATTATAAATATAGTATCTATAAGCATATGATATTTTGATAGTGGTGACTAGCATTGGACTTATTTTGAAAGATGATGTTTGTGTATGTTTAGTAGATCTGTTTAGTATACAGTATTGTTCAAGCATTTCATATTGATTGCTATATTTCTTATTGATTTTAGTCTTTTTTATGTTATTTTTATTTATTTATTTAATTTAAAGTTCTTTTGGCACTTCTTGCACATATAATAAAATTCAACATTTCAAATATATCAAAAAGACTGGTATAATGATTACTACTATAAATTTTAAAACACTTTGTTTTTCTATGTACTCATTGTTAGTGTAATTATTATTTTTTAAATATGCCAAAAGATACACACCTTCTGTTCTTCTATTCAACACCATCTACATGTATATTTCAGTGCCACTGAATATATTCTGTTGTGAAGCCATTATTGATATTCTTTTACAATATTCCCCACCACCATTCACATAAACTCAATGTTCCATAAGCATAAACTCTTACTCCTTCATCCATGGAAACCA
Source organism: Nesogale talazaci (assembly GCA_004026705.1). Lineage (NCBI taxonomy): Eukaryota > Metazoa > Chordata > Mammalia > Afrosoricida > Tenrecidae > Nesogale > Nesogale talazaci. The sequence goes on from PVJH01016973.1 coordinate 40,656, forward strand.
TTGATCAACTTTAGTTTCTTTATTTCTTTTTTAGTAGTTTTCTTTATGTAAAATTTACACATAATAAACTATTACTGTTAATTCACTTTTTAAAAGAGTTGTGCATCCACCACAGTCAGTTCTAGTGCTCTCTCCCCACTCCTGCATGTATTACTCACTACATAATTCCTCTCACTCTCCCTAGGTCCCCACCCTGGTTCCAAAGAAACCATGTAATCATTTATGGTCTCTATGCATCCTTTCATTCTGTGTTTCATGAACTAGGAAACCTAAGATAAGCAATAATTTAAAAACTTAAAAAAGAAACAGAAAGAAGAAAATAATGATATTAATAAGATTATATTAAAATAAAGGATGAGAAAGAAAACACAAATAATATTTTAAAGGTCAGAGGAGAAATTTCTGTTGCAAAACAAGCAAGAATTGTTTAAATTTAGAGCAAATTCAGTTTGGGGCAAGAGGAAGGTCAACTAGCCAAGTATCATATTATACCATGAATGAATCCACCATTATTGAGTTTGCAATCATCCCTCTGATCATAAAATTGTTTGCATTACTTGCTTGTAGGCAGAGGGGAGCTTCCATAGTCTTGATCTTACCAGATATTCTGCAGATGGATTTTGGACTTCCATGGTACTCCTTAGCATTCTCAATATTGGATGCTCACACTATAAGTTCTGTTACCATTCACTTTATCATATTTGGCTTTTGTTATAGTCATCTTTGGATCACTTAGGCTTGTGTGCTTCCTCTGTGTGGATTTAGCTGATATCTCAGTTGGAATGCAAGTCTTTAAGACCCTAGATACTGTTTCAATTGAAAAACGTGCACCATCTGCTTTCTTCACACCACTTTCCTATAACAACTTTATATTCAATGAACTTTATATTTATATTCTCTTCATGAAGGCAAGTATTGGGCAGGGATCTGCTATATGAAGTAAGTCTTATAAAATTGGGGCTAGTATTAAGTGAAACACAGAATCCAATTGCTTGTCCATGGATTATGAACAACTGTGGATTAGTTTGGCCAGTCAAATTTTGACAAAAACAACCAAAAGAAACAAAATCAATTTAAAAAGGTCAAAAGCAACAAAAGGAAACCAATATCCATCATCCCTGCAAGGCATAAGAAGAATGCATTGATAACACCAATAATTTTCCAAAATCATATAATTTAATGAATGTTGATATGAAGAGTTGATGCAAATATAGTCCAACTCCCAGCTGCAGTCATGAGTTGTTGCTTTATAGAGATTCATGTATTAATTCATTCAGCTCTGTTTATATTAAGTGGTTGGTGCTATAGGAAAATTTACTCTAACATTTCTTACAATGGGAAGATTCTAGTCTATCAGAATAATACTTGTTATATTCATGGAAAGGGAACAGTGAGGTCTAAAGTTTATGGTGGGTCTGGGTCCCCTTTCTTTGGACACCCACTAAGCCAGCGAGACCACCTAAGATGCAAGGGCTGCCATTTCCACAGCCTTAATGGGTATGACATCAGGGATTTTCAGTTCTAAAACCTAGGGCTCTAGGGAATATTAAGATAGGGTCCATTAGTCCAGTCAGGCTTCCATGTCATGTAATTCAGTTGTGGCTCTTGAGGGGATGCCATGTTCACTGTAAGGCTAGCTTCTGAGAATATCCTTGTGCTTGCTCTATGACGTGTTTCTCCAAGGGGTGGGTATAAAATGACCAGATTTTAAGTGGGACACCATTGACGGGTTGGGGTGTGTGTCTTCATTAAAATTTTCATCTATATGGAGAAACAAAAATTTTCATAGAATGCAAAAATAGTATTGTAATATATTTATTTTAATTTTAAAATGCTTGTTAAATTGTTAAAAAATGGGATGTCTGGTCACTTTTGGTGGGTAGAAACTCAAAATGTCTACCGAGGAATATACAACTGGTTTCATTATTTCCTTAGGTTCCCTAAAGTTATTGCATCTTGATGTGAGAACCTCCTCAGAAACATAGATGTTCTGTGTCCCTAGTCCTAACCTGACTGCTCAGGAAGGCCCTCCTCTCATTCTGTGGGGGGCTTGGTGATTTGTTGCAGGCTTGTTTCCATGTTTTATATTATCCAATGTATTGTCATCTCCTTTTCCCTCTTGAACCAGTGACCCCGGCCAAGGGGAGGTTCCCTTTCAAAGTAATGCTTATGAAGGGTAAGAGGGGCGACTTTCTAACCCTTTGTTGGGGTTTTGGTCCATAAGATTTGTTTAATTGGTGGTTCTTCTTTAGTAGCAGACTCATACAATCTTTGTCTTTTGTATTTGATCAATTTCACTCAATATAATGCTTTCCAGGTCCTTCCATGTCTTGTGGTGCTTCATGCATTAATTACTTCCTTTAGGGATGCATATGCTTCCATTGTGTGTGTGTGTGTCTGTGGTGTGTAAAATAGTTTCTTTATCCATTCTTACATTGTTGGATCTTCGACCTTCTTCCTGTTTCTTGCTATTGTGAAGTATTCTGTTATAAACATGGGAGAGCATACATCTTGTGTTATGTCTCATTTCTTTGAGCTATATTTATAATAGAGGTATTGTTGGATATTGTGGAATTTTAATTCCCATTTGCTTTCAGTATCCCCATATCATTTTCCATAGTCCTCAAGAAGTGCATATGAGTGCCATTCTATTCAATTCCTCTCCAGTTTTTGTTGTTGTCTGTTTTTGTTTGAATTGACTAGCATTGTGGGTGTAAAAACTTTATATCTCTATGGTCTTCATTTGCATCTCCCAGATGGCTAGTGATTGTGAGAATCTCTTCATCTGTTTGTCAGCCATTTGTATTTCATTTTTGGTGGTCTGTCTGTTTATGTCTTTTACCATTTTATAATTGGGTTGTTTGTTATATTCTTATTTAGCTGTTACAGAGTTTGGTACATTTGGATATTTAAACTCTGATGTACAATTGCTAATTTTTTTTTCAGTCCATGGGCTGTCCTTTTACTCTCCTGATAAAGGCTTTTGAAGCACGTAAGTGGTGCAATGTCAGCATGTATTAATCATCTGTCTTGTTTTCTGCTGGATGTACCTCTTTCATATTTACTTGGTAATGTGCGCATGCCCTGCAATAGATTACTAATTCATTCCAGCTTTCACATTGATGGTCTTTATAGTTATGTGGTATACTTTTAGGTCTTTAATCTGTTTTGAGTTAGTTTTTGTGCATGGGGAGAGATATGGGACTTGTTTTATTCTTTTGCATAAGGAAAGCCAATTTGTCTAACATCATTTGTTGAAGTGGCTGTCTCTGTCCAGATGGATATATGTAAGTCCTTTGTCAAAGCTTCGTTGCTTGTAGGGGGATCGACATGTCTGTGTTCTATGTTCTGATATATTGGAGGCATATAATATATACATATAAAGTTATATATACATATAAAACAATGTGTATGTGTGTGTGTATATATATATACACACACACACACACACACACACACACACACACACACATATATATATATATATATATATATAGTACCTGGCTATTTGGACTCTTGTGGCTGTGTAGTAGGATTTTTAGAATTTTAGGTCAGGTAAGGCAAGAGCTCTTCTTGGTTCTTCTTTTATAAAAGAAGTTAAATAAACTTCTTAAAAACAAGTCAAATAGACATGTTTGTGGGTCTTTTGCCTACCTATAGGAAATTGATTTTAGTTTGCCAGTGGAAATTGGAAATGTTTTTTCCTTTACTTGAAAAGAAAAATAGTTTTTTCTTTACTTGGGTTTTGTGTTGTATCTGTGGATTGTTTTAGGTACCATTGGCATTTTCACCATATTAATTCTACCTCTCCTTGAATATAGGGTATTCTTCCATTTATGTAGCTCTCTCTTTTATTTTCTCTTTTGCTTTCTTGTAATAAAGTTCTGTAGTTTTATATGTATAATCTTTTGTTTATTTATTTAAGTTTATTTGTGGTTATTGTAAATAGTCTTGTTTTGTAAAGTATTTTTGTAGCTCTCTTCGCTGCTATAGTATAATTATATGAACTGATATTTGTCTTCATGTAATAATGAGATAGTGTAATAACTTTCAAAAAAAGTGATAGAATTGTAGGTTTTCCACCTTAATTTCTGTCAGTGTTTAATTATATGTTTGAGGCAACTGAAGAAATACTTACTTTTTATGTATAGGAGATTTTAGCTTCAAGCCAAATAGTGATTTTATTATATATTTTTCCTGCATACTTTGTTTAGCAGACTGCTATATATCCAGTATAGGTGCTTAATACTTGATAAAAAGAATGAGTCTATATAAGAGGCATTATTTTCTTTCAAAATAATTTTATAATTTGTGGCAGTCTTGTGCTTATGTTAATTTTATGATTGAAATGTAGGGGTGGAGTCCAGCCTGTTAATCTGGAGATAGCCATTGAGTAGCCAATGAGGCCTCTATGTGGGCATGGCTTTCTCCTGAGACTTCTGGGAAATCTCATGATATTTCCCTCGTGAAGATGAAAAGCTATCTTCCCCAGTTGTTGGGAGTTAGTCTCAGAGACGATTAATCACAGACAAGACAGTATGGCGGCGTCCGGGAGGCTGGAGTAGCCGGTGGAGAAACCACACAGCTTTGCCCTGATCGAGCTGGACCTCTGAGGCTGGGGCAGCCACATGGAAGCTTCTGCCAGCAATGAGATGCTTCCGCCATCATGGGATGCTGTTGATGGACCCTGAGCTTTGGAAGCGAGGAGCCATGGGGAGACCCCTGTTGGTGCCGGGACTCTGCACCTACTGACCTGTGACTTCGTGAGTCGGAAGGAGACTTTATGGACTGATTTCGGGCATATGGGTTAATATTGGAGTTGTGACTTTGAGCTGGACTGGGTTGGGATGTTTTCTCAATGTCCTGTTCCTCTTGAATATAAACCCATTCCTTATATCCATATGCGTGTCTTTGAAATTTGTTTCTCTAGTGTACCTGGACTGACACATAACTATTTACCATGGTATAGAGATACATATAAAATATTAAATAATCAAATTGAAATGATCACACTACCTTTTAATGGGAAATGTGGTTTGTATTTAAGGACATTTGGATTCACATCTCTTTGTATAAGACAAGGTCATACATAATCTATAAAGTTATTACACTTCCAAAGATCATTTTGTAACACATTTTAAAAAATTCATTGAGAATATAAAATAATGAGCATTTTACAAAGTCAGCATATTTACTTTAATGGATTATCTGTCAGTCCAAATAAGGTCAACATTATATTGCAACTGAGAAAATATATTGGCCTTGTGGGCAAATATTGTAATCTCAGCAGTTGCAAGTAAGTCATAAATAAAGTTTATAGAAAACTCAAGGACTACTATAGATGGTTTAAAGCAATTTTTATGAACATTTCTTGAATATAGTTTTGTGTATATGTTTCAACATTCAAAGTTTTTTATAAAATAAATGCACATATACACACAAAACTTCTTAAAACTCCTGCAGTTTCTTTTCATCATTCAAGTATTTAATCATCTTACACAAGATACGTGGGATATTTGCTGGTTTGCCTGTTGTTATTCCAAGAAATAAAGATTTCACTGCATGCAAATTTACTAAGTAATTCACTACACAAACAAATTATCTGGTTATTCATCTAAAGCATGTGCTGTTTTATAGAAGTTCAAAACTTTGAAAGCCAGCAAGCATATATCCCCCTGACATTCCCCCCCCCCAAATTAACTCCTTTTCATACATAAATTATTTCTTCTTCTGAAATATCTACTTAGGGAAAAGTTGGGAGAGAAAAGGATCATGTCTCTGGATTGATAGACCAAGTTTACGAAAATTATTTGTTAGGCTATTAACCGTCTTTAAATGTGGCTTTTATCTGCTTCTAGAAATTAGAATAGTTCACATTGAATTTCTGTACAATTCCAAATCCTTCAGTATTTCTGTCAGATTTCATTTAGCCAGACCTCAAAATAGTGAAATCTTCCTCCTCACTGCTGCATACTTACATTAATGGTTTCTCATGATTTAGCAATATGCAACTTGAAATAATTCAGATCATGAGCTAAATTTATGGAGAAAATACCACTGTAAACATCGAATGAACTTGAAAAGGCTTCACAAATACCACAATGGTTTAGTGGTTGGTTGTTTCCTGAAAGATTAGAAATTCAAAGACACTTGTGTTGGAAGAAAGAAGTTGTGATCTACTTCCATTGAAATCATAGTTTAGAAAATTCTCTCAGAGTTCAACTCTATGCCATGGAGTTACTATAAATTGAAACTGACTGGACTGCACCTAAGAACACAACATCATGTCTGCCTCAACTGAAGCAAGGCTTGAAGAGGTGCTACAGCACTCAGCGAAGCGTTCTTATTTTCTGCTAGATTCAGAGTGAAGACTTTTGTGGACATTAATAAGATTACTATTAAAATGACATTATAAAACTTATCTAAATAAGTTCTCTGCCAACACAATCAGGTAGTTACAATTTCTATGCTTAGTGGTCACATAATCTTTAATTATTCATGAATATTTTAAAATAAATACCTCATTACTATATAAATATCTCAGTCTTTTCATTACAGTATTTAAAAAATAGCCTTTTATCCTACCAATTATTCTTGTCAGATTATTTCATATTATACTGATTAATGAATCCCAATGAAGTCATGGGGAGAAAGATGAGACTTTCTACTCTCATAAAAAGTTACAAACATGAAGCCCCAGATTCGTTCTCCAAAGAGTCAGAATTGACTTGATGTCAGTGAGAATAAGGTCATGACCATTTTTATACCCATTAATATTTATATTTATTTTTTTGAATATGTGAAAAGCTATCCTTTCATCTTCTCAAAATTTTATATGCAATTACAAATACATAAATAAATTTGACATTCCTCTCTTCAACCAAACCATTCTTTTAAAAAATCAGAATAAAAAATTATTACAGAAGGATGTGCAATCAGTAAGAATGAACTTAACTTGAGTGAGATGACATTTAAAAAAATATTATCCAGCCTCTTATAGATATAAAAACTATAAAAATTTATAAAAACCAATTCCAGCTGGGTTCTTTTGATAAAATATTCATGAGAGTTCACTTTCTAAATAGTCCACAGAGGTGAATTATTAAATTTGTTCCATTTAAGTGTTTTCCTGATTGCTTTAATTTATTGATTGGATTACTAGCAGCAATTTTTAATTATTACAAAAATTTAAGTTTAGGTGTCCAAGTTTTCATTAATGTAGTAGTTACACAATTTCATTTCAGCTTGACAAGTCATGTTGACAGTTTTCATTCAGCTCACAGTTTGAGGATGACTCCTTGTGAGGATGGCCTTATTCTGGGATCTTCCCCTCTTTTTTTCCATGAATGTGGGCCATGCTTTCTTAATATTTCACTTTCCTGAGCTTGAGACACTTGGAAAGATGGAGGAGACACATAGATACCCACACTAGCGCTGAGATGCTTCCACCACCAGTGGGTTCACAAGACTTTTCACCTACTGTCCTGTAATCTTCTTGCATACAGCAATATTGAGATTGGTTATGTAAGTCTGAAGAGGAATTTATGGACTAGAATCAGACAAATGAGATAATATCAGACCTATGGACTTGATGTGAACAGGGCTTGGGATTTTGTTCAACATAAACTTTATCCTCTCTTACAACCTGGGCTAACACAATTAGATAACAATTTTCTCACATATATTATAGAAACTGATCTATAAGACTATTTCTATAGTATTTATGTCTATACAATATCAGTGCTTCCTGTCTTGTAATCATATTAATACAATAGTTACACTTATTATTCCTTTTGAAACATGGGAAATTAGTGGGTGTTATCCTTGGTTAAATTGTGATCCTGATAAAATATATTGAAGTTGTAGACTCCAGAACCAGTAAATGTAATATTATTTGACATGGTTATCTTTGAAGGTATCACCAGTTGCACTAACATGAACCCATAATACATTATTACAAAACCAAACCTGCTTCCTTATGTCTGTCTAGCCCATGTCAATTTGATGTTTCACGAAGGTTGCAAACCTGGAATATCTCAAAATTTACTTCCAACTTTTTCATAGAAGTTTACCATGGATGAATTGGAACCAGCAATCTTTAGGAAAATTGATCAACAGATAATTATCTGCACTACCCAATGACATCATGCTAGAGAAAGTGGGTCTTAATCCAGTATAAATGATGTGTCTATGAATGAGTTTGGATACAGAAGAAGCCATAGAGGGAAAGTGAGACAGACTTAAGAGGACGAGTCAAAAGCTGCCTAGTAGAACTATGGCTAGCACCGGAGAGGCACACTGAAGACTCTCCCTTTGGGTACATGATTTTCATGTTAGCTGTAAATATGAATTCCATCTTGCTGGGAGACATCATAAATCAATCACATTTCTTTCTATTTAATAAGTATAAACAGGGCGGGGTGC
>PVJH01016974.1:0-49046 GCA_004026705.1 Nesogale talazaci
CCACTCTGCCCCACTCATTCCCCGTCCTCCGAATCTCCCATACCCTTTCTCACCTGTTGTCCCAACAGCTCCCCTGCCATCAAGGCAGCAGAAAGGCAGGACTTTCAAGTCCTGTAAAGAGTGACAGTCTCAGATACCCAAAGGGACCCTATCAAGTCACTAGGTGTTGACATCAACTCCATGCCAGTGAGTTTCATTTTCTCACTGAGCACCCTGGTGGTGTAGTGGGTTACGTGCTGGGCTGCTAACAGCAAGGTTAGTATTTCAAATCCACCAGCGGTTCTGTGTCTGCTCCCACCCAGAAACCCGCTGCAGCAGTCCTGCCCTGTCCTACAGGCTCACCAAGAGTCCAAATGGACTCAAAGGCTCTAGGATGATCCATTTTACAGCTGAGAGGACTCCGAGGCTCAGAGCTTCTGAGGCTGCAATTGTGAGAGCTCACAGGCTGAGCTTCTCCCCCTCCTGCTAATGCAAACTCTCCAAAGACTGTACTTCCAGGGGCCCCAGCATCATGATCACAACCTTGTGGGGCATTTGCGGTTATCACTCGTTTTATCTGGCTCAGGTGGGGTGGGGGTGCACTGGTCAGGAAGCCTCCTTCCCTGTGCTCTACTGCTGTGACAGCCTTGCTGCACCATGTCCCTGGAAGACATCAGAACTGTCCCAAGCTCAGACTCTGGTGACAGACTCCCAGCTCAGCTGTGATAGTCATGTCACTGGGTCAGGAAGTAAGGAGGCAAGGACACGTTCTAAGCAAAAGCAGCCACTAGAGATTGGATGCTTGAGCAGGGCAGACCCCTTAGGACTAAGAAAGTCACTAAGGGTGCATTCTAGACATTTAGGGGAAGCACGATGGCCTCTCGGAGGGCAGGGGGACAGGGACAGGGGATGTGTTGCTAATGGGGGGAAGGAGAGCTTCTAGAATTGATTTTTAAAGTTATAAACAGATCAAGAGAGTGGATCAGCAAATTAACAGTCTATCCATACTGTGGAGTCCACTATACAATGGTGAAAATGGATCTCCATGCAAAAATGTCGGAAGAGCAGTTTGCAGAAAACCACGCTCAGTATGAGGATACTATTTACAGGCAGTTCAGAATCCTGCAGTGCATACCTAGTGGTTTCATAAAAGTGGGAGCAAAACACTTGGGAATGGTAGAAGCCTAATTCAAGGAATTGGTAACCTGGTGGTGAAGGGGGTGTGGGAGTGGCTGGTAGAGACTTTAGGAAAGGGAAGCAAAAGGATCCCCATGGTGTTGGAAATGTTTTGTTTATTAGCTAGGCTGGGTACACCCAAAATATATTTTCTAGCAATTTTTTTTGTTTTGGGGGGCATCACTGCCCTCTGGTGGTGGGAGTAGGAGGCTCAGCCTTTGCTCCTGTGGAGCGTCCGCTGGAATTGAACCTCCATCCCAGTGGGCCGCAGTCCTGTGCACAACCACTATACCACCGGGGCTGCAGCCCTTTTAGCAATTTTTTGTGATCACCTTGATACCCCAAGATGGTAACTCAAGCCATGGCTCTTGGGTTTGTGGATGACTCTGTCACCTGTCACCCCTACTAGGTTGTGAGGACACACCTATGGACACACCTCCTTTTCCGACAATTTAGTATGAGGCCTGACCCTTAGCAGAGGCTGCAGAAATGTTTGTTGAGTTGTCAACAGGCAAACACCACAAGAGTGTTTGCTGTGAATCGAACTTTTCAGCATAGTGAGAGTTTGATTGAGGTCTCCTGCCAGCAACCGGCAGCCAGGTGAAGGTGCCATGACAGAGGCACATGCTCCAGACCCAGTCAAGCCTCCAGACTCAGATGACTGCAGCCTCTGCTGACACCTGGACTGAACTCAAGAGAGACTGGGCCAGATCCAGCCAGGGAAGCACCTCCAGAATCCCTCACCCCACAGGCATTATAAAACAGTAGTTCTTGTTCTATTCATCAGAGTCCTGGTGACAGAGTGGTTACATGTTGACCTGATAATCATCAGGTCAGTAGTTTGAAACCCCCAACTGCTCCAAATGAGAAAAATGAGGCTTGCTAATCTCGCAAAGAGTTACGAAAACTCACAGGAGCAGTTCTATCCTGTCCCATAGTGTGGGATATGAAAAGGCTTCTCCCCAGCTTGTCTCCCCCAAACATGCCAAACCTGAGATGCTGCTTGTTACACTGTACACTTGGAGGTCAAGGTAAGCTGATAAGAGGCTATTCTCCCTAAAGGTTATCAACAATCTAGAGCAATCAAACTGTATAGTCTGTCCCATCCAAAGTAGGGTCTACCCCCTTCTGCTAAAGGACTGGATTGTTTCCTTGAAGAAGAGCCTAACGGCAAGGTTGAGCACATTCAAGGATGACCAACATTAGTCTGCCATCTTGGGTCTAGGGTCCGCCCATCTTGTCACATGTGTACCCCTAGCCCCTCCCCTTCCTGTGATGTGTATGTCTATTGTACAGCCCCTTCCTGTGACATGTGTGGTAACTTGTAATCACCCCCTAAGTATATACATACGTTGGTCAGAAATAAGGGAGATGCTCCCTCCTCCCTCCCTCTCCTCCCATTCTCTGCAAAGACCTGGCTGCTGAGACCATGGCCATTCCAGAGGTGAGCATGCTAAAGATGGGTCTGACTTCTTTATTTTACTCTCTCTCCTATCTCTCCTATCTTCCATGACTTCATTATGATCTTTATCTAGCGTAACCGTACAGTTGCTCCTACAGACCCCCGTGGATGTTAGAGGCTGGTTTACTCTAACCCTCTAGGATAGCCATTGACTCATGAGAGGAGATGAGATTCCTATGTTAGGGACCCGGAAAATGAGATTACTAGAACTGGAACAACCAAATGTGATTCATGAGAGAATGTTGACGCAAAATGTCCCTGGATAATTTATTGGAAAACTTCCTAGGGGAACCTAATTTGCTGTGTAAACTTTCGCCCGAAACACGAGAACATTATTTTTTTTTAAGATAAATACATTGGGGGTAATGTGTCCCACAGAAACAAAACCCCTGGCCAGGGGCCATGGAGGGAGTGTTCTGGAGCAAGGCATGGGGCTGAGACACTAGAATGGTCATTTCCTAGCCTCCTCGGGACCACATGCCTGCCTTTATTTTTGATCTGCTAAACCTCAGGAGGTTCACACACAGACCAAGAAGAATCAGAAACCTCTGATTCTGTGGGCTGGGCAGACAGTATATTAGTCATTACAATACAGTCTGCACAGACCACGCTTGTCAACTTCGCACACTTGCCTCAAGGAGAAGCCTCTGAGAAGAAACGGCAAATGTCTAGTCTCCTAAGCAAACCTGTGGAGCTCAGCTGGGCCTAGGGAAGGGGGCAGCTGTCCCTTCATGCTTCAGAAGAGACAAAGAGAGCACCCTCATCCTGGTGTGGAGTCTGTGTGCAGGTAATCACGGGTGGAACAAGGAGTCAGAATCTTGCCATGCCCCTTCCCCCCAGCCTGGTCAGATGCTCCAGGTTTGATGGCTCATGGATCGACTCAGACTCGTGCATCTAGGTAAATCAGAAGTGAGGGTGAGTTGGTGGCAGGAAAATTACGTCTAAAAGGAAGAGAAAAGTCACTGGACAATGCCGAAGGGGTCGTCCTTGTCTCTGGATTGCTGTTTGCAAAACTGGTTCAAATGAAAAGCTCTACCATCAGGGAGAAAATGGGCTTTTCCCTAAAACAAGCTCTCAAACTTGTCCAAGAATTGAGTCCCCTGCAGGGGGCAGAGGGGTGAGGCTGGTATGAAAATGACCACAGTGGCCTGGGTGGAAAATCTGGTCTCCATTCAAGGCGCTGTTAGGCGCCCAGCTCCTGACAACAAGGTGACAGCGAACGTTCGGGGCTAGCTCCAAGGCACCGTCTTCTTCCCCACCTTTTGGTGTGGTGGAGCAGAGAAGGAGAATCTAGTCCATGCAGGCACAAATCACACGGCAATGAGCGGGATAAATCCTCACTCCATCCTGCCACCCCTCACTCACACACACACACACACACACACACACACACGTCAGAGAGAGTTCCTGTCATTGTTATTGTTTATTTGGGGGTGGGGGTTGGAGGAGGGTAATAATTTCCTGGGTAGTAAAATTAGTTCCTGTGCTCAGCTGCTAGCCAGAAGGTGGGAGGTTTAAGTCCATTCAAAGGCACCTCAGAATTAGCATCTGTTGTCTGATTCCAAGACGCAGCCATTAGAACCCTCCAGCATACAGGTCTACTCTCTTAAATGTACGGTGTCTCCAGGAGTGAGGACCTCCACAAGAACCTCAACAGGTCGGTCAGTCGGTCGGTCGGTCGGTCTGTGCCGCTCTTCTGGTTGCCATGGCATTGTCATGGAGTCAGTTGCAATGTATGTGGAATATGTGCGGCCAGACTGACATTTTCTTTAAACATTGTATTGGGAGCTCTTACCGATATCATAACATTGCATAGTTCAATCCCATCAAGCAACATTGTACAATTGCTACCATGATTCTTTCTAAACATTTTCTCCCTTCTTGAACTTCTTGACATCAGCTCCCCTGTGTCCCCTTCCTCCCCCTCCCCATACTCCTCACCCAGGAACCCTGGGAAGGGGTTGCCATTTCTTACACAATCCAATATATCAATTGAGACAGTGACTTTGGGAAGCAGATCACCGAGCCTGTCTTCGGAGGAACCTCTGGGCAGTTTCCAAGCACCACCCTTTCAGCAAGGAATCAAGCACTTACCAGCCCACACCAACTAAGGACTCCCAGCAGCAGCTGGTTGTTGGACTTAGTTTGAGTTTTAAATGAAGTCCTTTCACATGGGTCAGACTGTCTAAGAAACAACTTAGAATTTTGTCCAGAAGTCTAAGGTGCCACAGGTTGGTCCCTGAAAAGTTCTCCAAGGACTCCTTTCTTTGGCAGAAGGGAAAGGAGAGGTCTGCAGACTAGAAAGGCACAGGTCACATGATGATGATTGACAGGACTTTGACCAGAACTCAGGAACCATCCTGGTAGGAAGTACAATAAACCATGAAATAATTGAGACGGAGAGGGCATGAGCCTATGCTTGGTCCATGGCATGAAGAGTACTTGTCTGTTCCTAAGACCTGGGGAATGGGGGAGGAGAGTGGGGGTGGGGAAACCCTCCAGATCATCAAGATGTGATGAAGAAATGAAAACTAGACATCAGGAGCTAACTGACCCAAACTGGACCCATTCCCAGGTATAGACGCGCAGATACGGTTTACCACTTCCACTATACCTGGTGCTCACAGCAACGCACCTGGTTATTGTCTGTTTGCACAGGAAAGAGGAGGGCATGGAGGCTCAGCATGTTGGTCTCTTGGAACAGAATTCCCCTGACTGACTTGTTCCTCACTCAGGCACGAGAAAATTCTGTTCCCAGAAACCAGCATGCTGGAAGAGGGTTCCAGCACTAAGCAAAAAAGCAGACAAAGGCAGTGAATGGAGAGGCAGAAGACCATTGTAGTTCAATACCAGGCTGCCAGTTTCAGCTTTCCCCTGTCCAACGCTGAGCCTCCACATCCTCCTCTTTAAAGTGGAAAGAGACAATAACCAGGTACATGCTGCTAGCACAAGGTATACAGGAAGTGCTAAACACTCCCTGTGTTTCTGCTGAAACAAAAGGAGAAAATGCATGCACCACTTACTTCACCTGAAAATAGTTTCCTGCTATTTTGTAGACCTATTATCAAACCTGTGTTACAGGTTTGATCCACCAGTCTTTCCCCCCAGGTCTCTGATTAGTCAGAGAAGTTCCCAGAGGATTTGGGAGATGTCTTAGCCATTGAGAACATGGAAGGCAGTAGACAGAAACATTATTACCCTGTAACTCAGCAGTTTGATTCCAAGGCAGTGGACAGAAACATTATTACCCTGTAACTCAGTAGTTTGATTCCTAGGCACAGACTGGGAAAAATTAAAAGCAGAAAGGCAAGCAAACATGAGTACATCAATATTCACGACAGCCTTATTCATAAAGAACCAAAAGGTGGACATGACCTAAATAGTCGTCAATAGATAAATGGATGGATAAAATGTGACACATGCATACAATCTGATGTTACTCAAATGCAAAGTGGGATGAAATCCCGAAAGCGTGATGTTGACTAAAGCGACCATCCAAAACATAATTGGTCTGTATTCTCCTGGAGCAATGCAGAAAAAGAAGAGCCAGGGAGAGCAGGAGGAAGTTGAATATGTGGCTGACTGCCCCCACTGCAAATCCACCTCATTTGACAGGAGACCAGAAGCCCTTGTGTTAGTCTGGGTAGACTAGAGAAACAAATTCATAAATATGCATATATATGTAAGAAAGAGTTTTATATACAAGAGCAACTGTACTTTAAGAAAACATCCCAGCCCAGTGCAGTCCAAGGTCATAAGTAAGATATTATCCCATATATCTGATACCAGTCTATAAAGTCTTCTTCAGACTCGTGAAGCACGTGCAATGACACCACGACAATCACAGGCCAGTGGGTGCAGAGTCTTGTGTATCTAGTGGTGGCAGAAGCATCTCAACACTGGCAGGAGCCTCTCCATGGCTCTTCCAGCTTCTAGGGCTCAGGATCCATCAGCATGCTGCCATGTGTCTCATCAACTGCCATCTCTCCCAAGGACTGAATCTTGTGTCTTGTCAATAGAGCATCTCCAAGGGATTAAGCTGTGAGTCTCTCAACTCCAAGGAGAAAAAATACTGCCAGATGTCCCAGAATTCTCATGAGAAAGTCATGCCTACATAGAGGTCTCGTGGGCTATCTCCAGATTGACAGGCTAGACTCTACTCCTACACTCCCAATCCTGACACTGACACCAGATAATGATTGCTACAGCCCTGAAAGGGGCCTGTCTGCCATTACTGAATATTTTGACCAGCAATTCAACACAAGAGTACTGATCAATTGAGGGTGTATTAGTCCAGGTTGACTATAGAAACAAATCCAGAGACATTTATATGTGTGTGAGAGAGAACTTTGTATCAAGAAGCAATTATGTATCAATAAAACATCCCAGCTTAGATCAGATCAAGTTCATTGTTTGCCCATAAATCTGATATGAGTCCATGAATTCTTCCGCAGACTTACACAGAACGTTCAATGATGCCAAATGCAGAGATACTGGCCAGTGGATGAAAAGTCCTGTGGGTCCACTGGCAGTGGACACATCTCCAAGGCTCCGGCTGCCATCAGTGTGGCTCCATGGGGTTTGTCAAGAGGAAGGGGAAGCAGAGAGAGAATTCCCAGAGTCTTCTTGAGAATCCACACTCACAAGGAGGAAATCAGGCTGTGACCTGATTAACAGGCTAGACTCCATCCCTTCGTTCTTATTTATCAGGATGACCTGCACATGTGTAACTACCACAGGGGTGAAATGCAAAACATAGTCTCTGGAGTCGTGGGGCTCCAGAACCCCTGAAACTATGGTTCTGCGATCATCTTTAAACCTCAAACCAAAAGCATTTCCTGAATACTTTTTCTTTCTCAGTCTTATTTATTTATTTATTTATTCATTGACTCTTACATCTCTTATCGCAGTGCATACATGTAACTGTTGTGTCAAACACATTTGTACATAAGCTGTCATCATCTTTTTCAAAACATTTTCATTCTACTTGAGCCATTGGTATCAGCTCATTTTTCCCCTCCTCCTCCCACCCTTGATAATTTATAAATTATTCTCTTTTTTTTCATATCTTAGTCTAACACCAACTGCTGTCTCCCTTCATCTACTTTTCTGGGAAGGGGATCATACATCAATTATTGTGATCATTTCCCTTTTACAACCCTCCCCCCTTGTGCTAGTCCAATATTAACCCATATGCCCGAAATCAGTATATAAAGTCTTCTTCCGACTCACGAAGTCACAGGTCAGTGGGTGCAGAATCCGGTGCTGGCAGGGCACCTCGCCTCCAGTGCTCAGGGTCCATCAACAGCAGAAGCAACTCATCGCTGGCAGAGGTCTCCATCTGGCCACCCCAGCTTCAGAGGCCTGCCTCCATCAGGGCAAAGCTGTGTGGACTCTCCGCTGGCTCCTCCAGCTTCTCGAATGCTGCCAGCTTGTCTTGTCCATTATTAATCGTCTCTGAGACTAACTCCCAACAACTGGGGAGTTCTCATCTTCACGAGGGAAATGTCACGATATTTCCCAGAAGTCTCAGGAGAAAGCCATGCCCACCTAGAGGCCTCTTGGGCTACTCAATGCCTATCTCCAGATTAACAGGCTAGACTCCACCCCTACATTTCAATCATGAAATTAACATAAGCACATGACTGCCACAGACCACCCCTTGATAATTTTATACTTTCACATAACTCTGTAACCATATGTAACCTTCAAATAAACAATAAAATCATATCTATACCTAACAGGATAAAACTAAAATGTATACAATTCAACATGTGTCACCATCATTTAAAAATAACATTTTAAGTCAACAAAACAAAAGATAACCTGTGTCTTACAACTGTAGTTACAAAATGTTTACACCTTGATCCTCTAATCCTATGAATATATATTCCACCACCTATAAGAGTTTGCAAGCCAACCACCTCATGTCTTTATTCCCCCATTTTAGGTATCTAATTTCTATATTGTCCACTTACACCAACCCAGTGCTCTGAGGAAACAATCATATCTTTCAACGTGAAGAATCTTCATTCCAGTTGGAAACTCATGAAGTGTGCATCCATTAGCAAAGTCAAATCAGGAAAGGCCATCCATAAAGTCAGCAACGATATGCACCAGTTCACAGACTTAATAAATCACATCTCTTCCTCTGGTCAGGTTCTGGTCAACTCAATGGGGGCTTTTCCACTTATCCTACCAAGGTAGTCATTGGTCACCTTCCTTTAGACCAAGGTCCCAACAAATTCTCAACATGCCTAGCTCTCTCATGCTAGGTCATGAACTTCAGACCAATAAACCTGCTCTCACGTCCTCTATTTCTTGTGAACCAAGTCCCCCAGTGTCAGTGGCCAAAGTCAACCTGGCTCTTTATTGCTGCATTTTTCCTGCTTTCACCAACAAGCAGTAAATTTGGGTGGTCACCTAACAAGCATTTCAGCCTGCCACAGGTTTCCTTTAACATTCAGACCCAGAAAGGATTTATCTTCATGGTTCCAGATTCCTTCTCTTCTGAGGATAATCACTAGTCAGGATTTTCCAAGGAAATAGACTCTATTCTTCTTTATTGGTCAGTCTGACCTTCTCTCAGACTACTAGTATCCTGAGTACTTCGAAAGACTAGGTGGGGCTACTTTCTTCAGAGAAGTCTTTCCAGGTGTGGCCTAACCCCATTTAAGCATAAGGTGGGGTTAATCTCTTTAGGGATGTCTTTGATGCTAAATCCTAAACCCTCTTGAGGTCAATGCTTGACTTGAGGTAACTGGATTTGCAAACTCTTTCCATACTTCTCAATAAACATTTCTATGCATCCTTATAGTTATAATAACAGGCATAAAATCAGTATAAACAGCATAGTCATAAATCAAACTTAATTCTTAAAATAGTCAAGGTCAATATTTAATAAGCTTATCTATATTCTTATCTAAACTACTGTTTACACAAAAACATTGAATTAGGTCTCTAAAGGCATCAAAACAGATCCCTGCTTTCTGTCAAGCATTCTGACCTTCTTAACCATTCTCCTTTAGCAAGATAGGTTCTGAGACATTTAAAAGGCAGTTTTTACCCCTTAGCTCCACATATACATTAACAGTATTCATTTTATATAGGAACAACCAAAGACAGCATCCAAACAAAATAATCAAAACTTCAATTTCCCATACTGCTTCCTGAAAATAATTCAGTAAACTGCAAGGACATATCTGACTTCTGGCTAGTCAAACAATATCATGAGGCACAAGTCAAACATACATCTACTTTCCATCTTTATGATTTGTTCCTCTAGTACCCCACTCCTCAGGTACCATAATGTGTTAGTCCGATATTAACCCATATGCCTGAAATCAGTCTATAAAGTCTTCTTCCGACTCACGAAGTCACAGGTCAGTGGGTGCAGAATCCGGGTGCTGGCAGGGCACCTCGCCTCCAGGGCTCAGGGTTCATCAACAGCAGAAGCAACTCATCGCTGGCAGAGGTCTCCATCTGGCCGCCCCAGCTTCACAGGTCTGCCTCCATCAGGGCAAAGCTGTGTGGTCTCTCCACTGGCTCCTCCAGCTTCTCAAACGCTGCCAGCTTATCTTGTCTGTGATTAATCGTGTCTGGGACTAACTCCCAACAAGTGGGGAAGATAGCTTCTCATCTTCACGAGGGAAATGTCACGATATTTCCCAGAAGTCTCAGGAGAAAGCCATGCCCACCTAGAGGCCTCGTGGGCTACTCAATGCCTATCTCCAGATTAACAGGCTAGACTCCACTCCTACATTTCAATCATGAAATTAACATAAACACATGACTGCCACACCCCTCCCCTAACTCTCCTAGCATCTCTGCTCCCCTTATTGGTCCTGAGGTGTTTATCTGTCCTGGACTCCCTGTGTTGTGAACTCTTATCTGTACCAGTATACGTGTTCTAGTCTAGCCATATTTGTAAGGTAGAATTGTGATCATGATAGTGGGAGGAGGAGCAATAAAGAACTATAGAGAGGTTGTGTGTTTTGTGAATACTATACTGCACCCTGACTGGCTGCCTGTTTTACTTGTGGCCCTTCTGACGGGTGGTGACCAATTAGCTACTGATTGGCTCTGGATCTCCACTCTGCCCTCCCCCTCTTCACATCGATATGATTCTTGTTTTGTTTTGTTTGAGGTCTTTAATGCCTGATACCTGATCCCATCAACACCTCATGATCACACAGGGTGGTGTACTTCTTCCATGTAGGCTTTATTGCTTCCCAGCAAAATGGCCTTCAAAACTTTAAAGCCCCAGATATTATATCTTTTGGTAGCCAAGCATCATCAGCTTACTTTACCACATTTACTTATGCACTCATTTTGCCTTCAGCAATCATGTCAGGGAAGATGAGCATCACAGAGTACCATGTTAGTAGAACAAAGTGTTTTTGCATTGAGGGAGTACTTGAGTGGACGCCCCCTGTCCATCTGCTGCCATAACACTTCATAAATAAATATATGTACATATATATTCCCTCTATCATTATATATAAGTGTATTTACATTTATACATGCCCATATTTAGACCTCTATAAATGTTCTTTGACTTTCAGCTATTTCCTCTATTTCCTTTTACTTTCCTCCCCTTCGACTATTATATTAGGCCTTAATTCAGGTTTTGATAATTCCTCTCGGCTACATTGCCCTTGATCAAGCCCCCCAAAGCCATCCTACACCCTCCTTACCATTATTTTAAATCACTGTTGTTCCCTTGTCCCTGGGTTTGTTGGCACCCTTTTTTCTTTCCCCTGCCTCCCCCTTACCCATTTTTCGCTCCTCCAGATTGTTCATCCTGCCTATCTTGTCCAGATGGGCATGCAAAGATAATATACACAAAGACAAAGCTGAGAAAAACATAACAAAAATAAAACAAATCAATAACCAACAGTAAGAAAAGTCCTTAGATAGCTCCAGGGCTGTCCATTGACCTTTATGAGTGTTTTCCAGTCAAGTCTGCTGGGGTACCACACCTTGGCCCCAAAATCCCTCTTTGGCATTCCTAGGGGACTTCGTGGCTTTTCTCCCTTTGCTGCTCTGCTGCACACCCTTGGTGTTTCCCCCTGGTGCAGTAGGGTCCAATCGGGCACATCTCCTCCACTGAGTCCCCAGTAGTGTCCCTGTAACACAATGTGTCACTGAGGGATGTTGTGCCTCCTGGTGGGGCCAGCCCTATGCTCCTTTCTGTGCATTGGCTGCTCTAAGCCAGAATATTGCCCTCAGGGCTGGGCGGGCGGGCTGGGTCCCGCTCTCTTTGCTCCTTCCCTTTTCTTTAGCTCCTGATCAGTTGTGTCCCTCTTCTGGAGCAGCAGCTTCAGTGCTGTCTTCTGAAATGCATGCCTCTGGAGTGGGGGTTGGGGGGTGCCCACAGAGTTGGGGTTGGGGGCCAGCCCTACAGACCTGTCTATTGGTTTGAACACTTCTGAAAACCAAACAAGCAGTGATGCAAAAAAAAAAAGAAAGAAAGAAAGAAAGAAAGCATTTATTTTAACCACAATGAAATGTCTGCCTTGAGCATCTCTTTCTCTGAATTATCCAGATGGGATTGAATGACAACAGTGACTGGGGAGATCTGACAGGTACAGACAGCAGGAGACTGTGAGCTTATGTTAATTCAGAGGAACAACTCAGGGAAAGACGATGGATGTAGACAGAGGCACAGCTCAAGGAACGTAATCAGCATCACAGAGTGATACATGTAGGGCAGAGGAAGTGAGTCCATTAGGCTGTCTAGATGCTCAGCCACAACAACATAAAGTTGAAAAGGTACAGTATCCTGAATAAAATAAGTCAATCACAAAGGACAGCTATCTTATACACACTGGTGAGAACAGAAGCCTGCAGACCAAGATTTATTGGTGGTTGGCAGTGGGATCAAGCCCGGGGAAGAAGGAGTCCTTGCTTAAGGACCACAGAGTTTCTGTTAACAGTGATGGGAGATTTGGAAAACAGAGAGTAGTGATGGTCTCACCACAGGATGTACTTTCTGAATGTCACTCAAAAGTGAAAGGGAAAAAAAAAAAGTTGGCCTCTGGAGTCAGAGACCTTGGTTTCAATCTTAACTTGGCTCCATTAAAAAAAAAACCAAAAAGCAAAAAACAAAGTAGGTGGTTTCGTTCAATCCTATCCTAACCTGTCCTGTTTTATCCTATTCTAGCGGTGAGTGGGCTGAAAGTCCTGGGAAGCAGCATGAGCCCCAGCTTATTAGTTTCCGTAACCAGTGGTTATATTGATCTGAACTTGTCATTGTGAATCAGGTGAAGGTTCTACGGGGTGTGTCATGCCACATGGCACCTAGAGGATAGAAGTCAGCCCCCTCGGGACAGGCTCCTCTGGGTTCTGTTGCCTCTGCCTTTCCCTGGCTGAGTGTGCTCAGGCAAAAAAAAGTCCAACGGCTTCAAGGCTTGGTTTCCTTTTCTGTAAAACTGCAGTGACAAGTGTCCCATGGCAAGCTGCCGTGCTGGTGAAAAGAGGACGGGCGTAGAGAGTTAGCCAATGGCTCTCTCCCTGCCGTGCGCTCCCTCAGGGCAGCTGGCTGCCCGACAGCAGCTGGGCAGATGTGCTGTCTGGGAAACGCCTCCTGTGTGACCTGGAGCAAGTGACTGAGTCTCCGCTTCCCCTTCTGGACGATTGGTAAAATGTTTTTTCCAGACCTCAGAAAGCTACTGTAGTGCTCAAGAAAGATCAGTACCCACTTCAGACCCTGAAGAATAAGTATTATTCAGATGGGAGACAATATGCTGTTATTCCACAGTTCCGCAAAATGCTGGCAGGAAAGAAATGAAAAAAAATAGCAGTGGGAGATCATATGGGGAAACTCTGAAGCTTCCAATGTGACAAACGCCCTTGCAAAGCCCTACATGGAAGTCCCACCTTCACCCTGTGCTCCCAGTCGCATTGCTGCTGTCAGTATTCCCTGACTTGGGATTGATATTCTTTGGGGGCGGAGGATGTTTCTTTCTCAGGGGCATTCGTCCTTTTATTTCTTGTCTCTAATGTTCCTAAACAATAGAAAGAGTCCAGTTCAGAGGTTGAAATAGCAACGATCCTACTAAAACTCTATTAAAAAATTGTGAACATCCAAAATAAAATTCTCTGGACTGCAAGCCAAAAGCTACGGGGAAGCAAGATTGGCCGGGACTGGTTAGGCAAACACCAGAACTCTCAGAGCAAGTCATCCACAGCCACTCCAGACGCTTGTCTTGCAAAAGCCAAGTGTGGGGACCAGTGAGTTTTCAGAAGAAAGAGACCCTTGGGAGGGGGGGAGCTCTTGCATTCCCCACAGCTCAGTTAAACTCTTGGTGCCTCAGAGAGTGCCCCAGGAAGTTACCAGTCCACGAACTGGTGTGGTCATGTTTCTCTGAAGATCCTTTAAAAAGGAAAAAAAATGAATAAAGAATGCGCTGCCATAATCATTTCTGACTCACAGTGACCCCCTAGGACAGGGTAGAACTGGCCCAATGGGTGTCAGAGACTACTCCTTTAAGGAAGCAGGATTACTTTTTCTGGAGCAGTGGCTGGTGGTTTTGAACTGCTGACCTTACAGTCAGGAGCCCAAAGAGTAAGCCCAGTGCGCCCCCGGGAAGCCATCTGAGGATGTTTATGAGGCCAAAATGAAAGAAATGGTCCCACTTTAAACTTGGAGGCCTTATCATGCTACACTGTTTATAACTGTCTGGTAGTGTCGTACCTAATATTTCCCTTTGCGCCCTCCCCGCCCGCTCCACCCCCCCACCCCCCACCACTGAAGAAAGTCGATGGAGTGGAACTCATGAACATCATGTCTAGGTTGAAAAGTGGGGTGCGCTCCCCAGGGTCACAGAGGAAAAGAAAAGAATAAAAACGAGGGTCACTTCCAAGGCCTGCACCCAAAGGCTGATTTTCAGGTCCTGAGGAGCAGGCATGGAATTGCCACAGCCACAGAGGGAGGCCAAGTGTGCCAGTCCTCACACAAAGACACACACCCCCTCCTTGTCCCGGCTTGGCTTCAAGACCAAGCTTCCCCATCCTCTGCGTCTGGAGAACCAGACAGGACACAATCCTCACACACCTCTGAGCCACGATCTGGTATTGCCACTGTCCAGCTGAATGGAATGGGGCCTGCTGCCGCCCGCACCCAGATGGGCGGCCTTCTGGTTCCCTCAATGGCCCCAGAAGCTGGTTCTGTCTGCTTCAGATGGGCAGACCACTGGACCTGGACACCTGGAACATTCTGCCCCAAAGTTTCCAAGACCTGACGTGTACACCCTTGGCCCCACTGCTGCCGACTTCCTGCCCATCTGCTGAGGGAAGTCTCTTTCCATCGACCACGTCAGCGGGTTTACCGTAAGTCGGTCATCTGGTAACTTCCAGTCCCAACCTCTGAGTGCGCATGCTCCCGCCATGTTCCTTTAGATGTGGGAATGGAGAAGCCGCACGCAGGAGAACAATCACAGTCATCATGGGAGCCAACGCGACTCTGAACTTCAAGAAAACCCCTGACTTACCCTAGACCCCAAGGGTTGGAAAGACTTTCGGGCATCATTCAAACCCAGAAATTGGCTTTTTTTTTAGATAAGTATCTAAAGGAAAAAAAACCCTCCCTGCCATCAAGTCAATGCTTACTCACAGCAATCCCATAGGAAAGGGTTGGACTGCCCGTGTGGGTTTTGGAGGCGGTCAGTGACCCTTCACCAAAGGGCGGCAGCAGCCACAACCCGGCCCTGTGATGCAGACACATGAGTGAGACCACCAAAGTGAGGGTTGGCTCGAATGATTGGCATAGACATGATCCCAGCACCCACTCAGGCCCCCTGAGCCAGCCTGTAGAGACCCCGGGCTCTAGACATTCAAGAGGTCTCCAAACAGAAGCTCCAGCCACTGAGGCTCCTGCCAGGGTCCTGTCCCCCCTTCTTCTCGTTAGAACCCCAATTCTGTTCGGGACCACAGAGCATCAAGCGCCATTCAAAATCCCCATCTCCCCACTTTCCCTTGAGGCTGAGAGTAACCATGTGACAGTTAGCCAGTAACCAGAGCCACTTAGGCTCTGATCGAAATCAGTACAACCCTACACAGAGACCCCATAGAAGCATCTGGCTTTCCTGTGGAAGACAGGCATCTTCTGGGTCCATTCCAAAATCCTTCCCCATCTGTCCTACGATACTTAGGTCTCCCCCCCGCCCCCCCAATCACCTTTACCTACTGTCTGCATGGAATCGCACGCCCTACTGGGAAATAGGTACAAACTGTCTAGGAAGTTTAAGGGCCTTTTCTCATGTCAGGGAGAAGCCCTGAAATCTCCAAGAAGAAGGCATAACATGTAGAACTCCTGAGCTCCAGGAGTCCAAGGACCAAGACCTTTATTTTATAGAGGGAGCAGCTCAGGCCCAGAGAGAAAAAGATAGTTTCCTAAAGACACAGGACAGTTGAACACCTCAGCACAAGTAGTGACCGTGGTGAGATCGGGAGGATGGAGGGGAGGAGGGGTCAAAGGGGGAGCCTATTACAAAGCTCTACATACAGCCTCCTCTCGAGAGGATGGACAGTGGAGGAGGAGGAGGTGAAGGGAGATGTTGGGTGGTGCAAGATATGACAAAATAGTAATGATTTATAAATTATCAGGGGTTCTTGAGGGAGGGTGGAGCAGGGAGGGAGGGGGGAAATGAGGAGCTGATGCTCAAGGAGAAAGCAAAGGCTTTGAGAATGATGATGGCAGCAGGTGCACAGGTTTAAGCAGGTGCTTGACACAATGGATGGATGGATGGATCGTGATAAGCATTGTACAAGCCCCCCAATAAAATGCTTTACATACGTAGAAGTATTTTTAGATATAATGACATACACACAGCAGAGCAAGCATGGCCTAGTCTCCTGTACGGCGCGCCAGTTTGAAGCAGAGACGCTGTGAAGAGGGTTGCCAAGGGACTAGAAGGGATCACTGGACCCTCGAGGTGTTCTCTCACCTCCCTGAGCTAGCACGCTCATGAAAAACAGGGGATTTAACAAGGGACTGAGATAAAACACTCTTGGGTCTCCCGGCAGGTGCCAAGAGAAACCATCTCCCTTCCCTGGCCCGTGACCTCAGGGCAGGGACTCCCTTTGCCTCTACCCCATCCCCCACCCCCCAGGGATGGTAACACGACAAAAAAAAGACCACAGCTCTCACCCACAAGGAGTCCAGGATCCTTTCTTTGGGGCCAGATTTGATTTGTTTGGAAAGTGCTTGGATGATTTCAAGTCTGGAGCCCTCTGAGTCCCAAGACCTCAGGGTGTCCCCCACATGTCTGGTTGGCCCAGGAAAATCCATTTTGAGGGAAGCGCTGAAAAGAGGAAAAGGGTGGGGGGAGCCTGAGGGGGGAAGGAAGTCAGTATGAAAGTGGCTCCTATCTGAAAGGGTGCGTGGCAGTTGGAGTAACTAGGGGCGCCAGGCAGAGTGAGAGCAGGGGGCTCAGAGCCCAGTGAATCGTACTCTTAGCCCAGGGAACCCCCACACAGACACGGTGAGCTGGTTTCCCAGCACCCAGGAGTGTGTGTGACCTTCAAACAGTGTGCTGGGCCCAGACCTTCCGGGCCTCTGAGTCCTGAGATGAGTGCGCTTTCCTCTGGTAGCTGGGAAGAGCTTCCTCGGCCGCTGCCACGTGCTCATTTGGGGACGTCCCTGGTTTCTCTCCCCAGACAGGGCTGGAGAGTTGCACTGGTTTAGTGCGGTTCTGTTAGGTTGGGTTTGATTGGATCTGGTCCGGTCAGTCAAGAAGGGTCTGGTTTTGTGTACCCAGCGTGGACTTTCACACCCACATGCAGTTGGAGTTTCCCTCCGCTCAGGAACAGAAACTTTTGCAAAAACACCGAAGTCGGGCAGAGGGGAACACCCCTTCATACCCACTTTTCCCAGGTCCACTGAAACCCCCAACAAAACTGGTTTTTCCAGACCTGATTAAAGTGTAGACCTCAATCAGAGGTCTCTGATACACAAGAGATTATCAATGGCTCCCCCATCCTTAGGTAAGAACGGCTCAACTTGGGACACACGGCTAAGCCACGCCTCGTGAGTATCCGGTAGAGAAATGGGTCACTAGTGTCAGAGAAAGGAAATAACTACCCAAGGTTACAGCAGCAGAACCCAGAGTAGAACCTGGATCCGAACCAGGGCTAAGCCCTCTGCACTCTCCCACCTTGAAGGTTTCCTTGGGGATGTCTCAGAAAAGCACCTCTATCTGTGGCTCCCTGTAACTTGGGATGCAAAGGACAACTTGGGGTGAAGAGGACAAACAGCTCCATTTCTGGCAGAGGGATCAAATGGGCAGTGCCACCTGGAGCTGAGAAGATTGTGGCAGTGTGTGATCTCAGCAGGACAGGGCACATGCATAGGAACAAGTCACTGTCCTCTTCTTGTTTCCTGGGTCCTATCTTCACTCCCTATCTTTACTCCTATGCTGCCTGGCTTTTCTGTGAGGGTAAAAGAAACAGCCAAATCTAAAGCTCAGCCAACTTCCTGAGAGTAAAAATTACACAAGCAGACCTGCAACTCGTGAGATCTGCCAGCTGTAGAGAATTCCAAGTTTTCTTGGGAAAAGAACAGGTTTCCTAGCTGGGGTCTCTCCAGGGATGGGCTGCTCACTCCGGAGCACAGTCAGGAGCGCTCCCAGTGGGGACGAGTTAGTGTTCCCTTGAAAATCAGCATCTACAAACCAGAGAGCTTGTCAGCTAGATGGCTGGGTGGGAGCTCATAGTAGAGACCACTCCTTGTTTTCTTGGGTGACCTGACTCTCGGCACTGGGGGAGGCAGTGGAATGTGGACTAGCACTGTTCCATCAGAGCTGCTCAAGGAGGGACCTGGCTCTCCTTTTGAAATACTCCCTAGTCCCTTCCGCAGAGGGAATTTAATGTTTGTCTAGGATCTCTAGTCCCAATTCTTCCATTCCTCGTAGCTATATGTACATCCTTTGTTTCTTGTGTCCTGAATACACATATACATATACATATCCAAACTTACCGACACAGCACCTGAGCAGTGGCTTGTTTTATCCAATGGGACATGGGTGGAGGGTGCAGAATGCCTTAAGAGGAATCACACATTTCCGTTCAAAATTTTTTAATATATTGCATATTTCCAGCCAAAACAAAATCTCTAAATTGCATCCATATTCTATGTCATTTGATAGCAAACAGATGTTTTTAAATTATTTATAGAAGTTGTAAATTGACACTGATGCATCCAGTTTGTATATCAGCCCTTTATGAATTGAGAAAATTAGTCTGTTGCCAAGGCCAGTGTGCATACTAAGTGCGCTAGGGGTGTTGGGGGGGGGGGTGAGAATCAAAAGTTTTTAAATTATCAGGGTACAAGCAAAGACCAACAATAACCAGATATGAGAAAGAAATCATATCAGAGGCCAAGCAAGATTATTGCCAAAGATGTTTTGCAGCATCCATTGCTGAGATGCTATGGACAAGTTTGGGGGATGATAGTCAGTCCCTCACTCCCCTGACATCCCTCTGGGGATCCTTAGGAAGTGAAGTTCTCTAAGACCAAGCCTGGCCCTGGTTGCCCAAAGTGGCGAGTCCGCCTTCTTTCCTTTGTTCAAACACCATCTTAGCCAGGACAGCCATGGCTCAGCTTGCAGCGTGTGCAAGAAACCAGCCCCTCTCTGTTCAGCCTGCCCCTATTCCCTGGGGTGATCCTTCTCAAAGACGATGCTGAGAACTCCTGAAGCTCCATCCATCAAGTCCTGAAAGCAAGCCAGGGAATGTTAGACTCCGTAGACTCAGATCAAAACCTAGCAAACTCAGTGTTTTCCAAGTCAGTCATCTGGAGGTATGACCTTCATTGTATTTGGAGAAATATGAGGTCTGAATGCAAGAAGCCCTTGGTGGAGAAGGGGTTTATGCATTGGGCTGCTAGCCTCAGGGTCAGCTGTTTGAATCCCCCAGCCTCTCCACGGGAGTAAGGTGAGGCTTTCCCCACCAATATGGCACCTAGGAGATCCAAGGGGCAGTTCTATTCTACCTGTAAGATAGTTAGAAGTCAGAATCCATTGGATGGCAGTGTGTTTCTTGATATAAAGTTAAAAGCAGTTGTTCACATCACTGCCTTCAAGGCTCTTGGATATAAATTTAAGAGCAGCGTTACTAATCCTGCAATCGTTATATATTTTACTTGAGGAGTCACCCAGCAATATCGACAACTGCAGTCCAATGTTCACTGCAGCACTACGTCCAAAAATCACCATGTGGAATCAACCCTAATATCCATCCACAGATAAAGGGATCAGCAAAGCGTGGTGCATACATACAGGGGACAATTACTCGGCCATAAGTAGAAATGCATGTGCTTGTTGTATTCCAGAACATGGAGGAACTTTGAAACCATCACCACTTTGATGAGGTACCTAAATAGGTAGGCAAAGATATAAAAATCATTTTAATAGCAGTTTCCAGCAGCAGGTGGAAGAGGCAATGGGGATGGGGTGGGTTATTATTTAGAAAGGTGGTGAATTTTTGTTTACAGGGATGAATCTTCACCAAAGCAATGGTAGCACAGCACAGCTATTGAAACTCATTTCACTGACTTGCTGTTGCTAGGAGACCATCAAAGCTGTCGACCCCTATGTCACGGGCAGTCCCAAAGCTAAGGTCACCTCAGGCTAGTTAGCCCCAGAGAACATGAGGAACTTAGTGTCCCATGTCCTCTTATAAAGGACCAACTAAATAGAACTGCTTTCTCGTCTGCCTTTCCTCAGTTCATCCATTCTTTCTACCATTCGAATGAGTCCGTTACAACCCTATTCTTCAACCTTCCCAGAACCTGTACCTTTGCCATGCAACAGTGAGGTGCACTCCCACTCTGACGCAACCAGGTCAGGTGACTTGCTTTGGTCAATGAGATATCAGGAGGCATAGCACAAGCAATGACGTGTGTGTGTGTGTGATTTGCATGTCTCCATGCATAACTCTGGCTCCTTCCACTGGCATAGGCTCCCCTGCCCATGCCAAGATGACAGGCCTGTGAAACAGTCAAGTCATCTCAGTTGGCCCAACAATCGCCCTCTGGATGCTTTAGTATTCAGCCAACTCCCTGGATGTGAGGCCAAGCTACTTTCAGCAGAGCTGCTTACCTGAGTGTCCTCGATACTGAGAAATGAACTGTCCTTGCCACCCAAGTCTGTGGTTATTTGTCACTAGACACGACTCTGACTAGAAGGAACTCATACCAGACCTAGCAGCATCCACCAGTGTCTCTGCGCCAGCATTTCCTCTGGATGGACTCCAACCTCCTCCCTGGCAATGCACAGCTCACTGTTGGAACCCACTCCTTTGTGGCTTGAGATGGCATCGTGAGGTTTTCAAATCACCAGAGTAAAAGTGTCTCCCACCTAATATACATGAGAACATCCTCTTCCGAAATAAACCAAGGTCTATAGCACTAACTTTATTGATGTGGAAATTGCTGTAATTGAATTTGTGGTCAAACTCATTATACGTGTACAAAAGAGATCCACTTAATTTACAACTCAGAAATCCTCTTACTTTAAAATGCAAGTATTGATCACTCTCCCTAGAGTGGGGGCAATGGGGGGTGGGGGGTGGGGGTGGGGGACGAGGTGAAACTCTCAAATGGTACTAAGGCCCAGTCCAGGGCCCTCGAAGTGCTCCATCTGCCACAAAACTCACCCTGTCCTGAATCAAATGCATGAATAATAATGACACAAAACCATAATCATAAGTCCAGTGTTCTCTGAGTCTGAAAACCTAAGTTCAATGTC
The DNA here is from genome assembly GCA_004026705.1 of Nesogale talazaci. Classification (NCBI taxonomy): domain Eukaryota; kingdom Metazoa; phylum Chordata; class Mammalia; order Afrosoricida; family Tenrecidae; genus Nesogale; species Nesogale talazaci. Next base: position 21,367 of record PVJH01016974.1, read on the forward strand.
TCCACCCGATTTTGGGGGGGGGGGGGTTTCTGGAAGTTCAAGGTCATGATCATACTTACTGGCAAGGATACCAAAGCTCAGCGAAGCTGGGTAACATCCCCAAAGTCACCCAGCTTGAAGTGGGCAGAGCTGGTGTTGGATTCCCAGGCAGACCGTCTCTAGAGATTGGACCAGGGCCTTGTACAGAGTGAGACCTCATGAGTGTTACTCTTTGCGGACTCCCCAAAGATGACTGCTAAGAATGTAACTGACTCAGGTGGCCCCAGGGCTCTCCTCCTCCAAAGCAGTCCATCGACTTTCATCAGGAAGACCCCAGAAATCCTCCTGTAAGGTTCCGACATCTCTGTCAAAGCCAGTGAGTTTGCCATCTTTTACAGGTTCTGAGAATTTTGATTCCACTTTTTCGAATTTCTTTAGAGCAGTCTTAGGAAATAATCTCCACCATATTCCTGGCAATGATGTCTCGACATCAGCTATTAGTCAAAACGGAGGAGCATTCCCATGTAAAGGGTAGAGCCATGTCAGTCATCCATTCAGTCAACAGTTATTGCACTTCCATTCTAGGTCAGGCCTGGATCTCAGAGAAGTGCTCAGGAGACTGGCAGCTACGTAGGGGCAGCAAGGGTCGTGGGGTATGACTCTCCTCCCAATAGAGCATTGCACAGAGCCCCGCAGCAAGCAGCTTTATATAGTCAGGTGACTCTGGTCTTGCCTGAGGAGGTCTGGCAAGGTGGGACCATTTTAAACAGCAGTACAAAAGTACTGACTCACGGCAGTCCCCTGTGTGTCATGGCGGACATGTCCTCCAGAGGTTTTCACACAGTGGCTGAGATCCTTTCAGAAAAGAGCACCAGGGTTTTTTCCTGAGGCCCCTCTGTGTGGATATCAGCTACCACCCTATGGGCAGTAACCAAGTTACTCAACCACTCGTGTCCCTCAGGCAGCCGGGTCCCATTTTCCAAACCAGGCCAAATCCACCGCCATCAAGTCAATTTCCACTCAGAGACACCTTCTAGATTGGGCTTGGGTTTGCAAGACTTCCAGATCATTTCTTCATTCTCCCCATGAAGCTGGAGTGGGGGAGGGGGGGGAGGGGGCTTTGAATCATGGACCTGTGATTCGCAGTCTGTGGTAGATATAGAATCGCTTGTCAATTTGAGAAGATTAAGAGTGAAGGGGTGGAGTCTAGCCTGTCCATCAGGTGATACTCAATGAAACCTCTGTGTGGACATGGCCTTCTCCTGAGGATTCTGGGAACTCCTGTATTTTCTCCTTGAAGGCAAGCTTATCTTCTCTCTCTCTCTCTCTCTCTCTCTCTCTCTCTCTCTCTCTCTCTCTCTCGCTCATCTCCAGTCCCTGTGAGACATCCTAGCTGACAAGACATATGGAGCTACCCTCACCTTGGGAGCTAGAGAAGCCACGAGAAGACCTCTGCAGCACTGAGATGCTTACACCACCACTGCATCCACAAGACTTCCCACCCATGGCCTGTGATCTTCCTGCATTCAGTGTCACTGCATGTGTTTACTGAGTCTGAAGAGGACTTTATAGATGGGTATAGGGCATCTGGGCTAATATCGGACTTAGGGACTTGACCTGGAATATTTCCTGGAATATTTCCTCAATATTCAATTGCTTTTATGTATAAAGCTCTTCATTTTTTTCTTTCTTAAAAAATCATTTTATGGGGGGGTTCATACTCTCGTATGAACCCTTATCACAATCATACATACATCTATTCTATCAAGCATGTTTGTACATTTGTTGCCATCATTATTTTCAAAACATTTTCTATCTACTTGAGCCCTTGGTATAAGTTTCTCATTTTTCCCCTTCCCTCCCTCATGAACTCTTGATAAATTATACATTGTATTCCTATCTTAATTTTTTTTTGGGGGGGGGGGCATCACTGCCCTCTGGTGGTGGGAGTAGGAGGCCTAGCCTTGCTGCTGGATTTGAATCTCCAACCCAGTGGGCCGCAGGCCCGCGCACAACCACTATGCCACTGGGACTCAGCCCAAGTTTCTCATTTTTTTAAAAAAAATTGTTTAATTATTTTATTGGGGGCTCACACAACTCTTAGAACAATACATCCATATATCCATCGTACGCAAAGCACATTTGCTCATTTCATGCCATCATCATTCTCAAAACATCTACCTTCCACTTAAGTCCCTGGTATTGGCTCCTCCTTTTTCCATTCCCTCCCTCTTGATAATTTATAAACTATTATAATTTGTCTTGTCGAACACTGTCTGATGTGTCCCTTCACCCACTTCCCCATTGTCTGCACACCAGAGAGAAGGTTGTACGTAGATTCTTATTCTCAGTTCCCCATTTCTGCACCACCCTTCCTCCACCCTCCCGGTGTCACCACTCTCCTCACTGGTCCTGAATGGATCCCCTGTCCTGGATTCCCCTTGCTTCCAGTTCCTAGTACATCCTCTGATCCAACCAGATTTGTAAGGTAGAATAGGGATCGTGATAGTGGAGGGGTGGGGGGTGGGGGGTAGGAAGCATTCAAGAACTAGAAGAAAGTTGCATATTTCATTGTTGCTACACTGTACCTTGACTGACTCATCTCCTCCCCCATGATCCTTAAGGAGATGTTGCTTCACCTATGGATGGGCTTTGGGTCCCCAATCTGTACTCCCCTCATTTACAATGATATAATTTTTAGTTCTTTGATGCCTGATACCTGACCCCTTTGATGCCTTGTGGTCCCACAGACCAGTGTGCTTCTTCTATGTGGGCTTTGTTGCTTCTGAAGTAGATGCCTGCTTGCTTACCCTCAAGTCTTTAAGACTCCAGACGATATAGCTTTTGATAACCGGGCACCATCAGCTTTCTTCACCATAATTGCTTATGCACACCTTTGTCTTCAGCAATCATATCAGGAAGGGGGGCATGCAATGATATGATTGTGTTCTTGATGCCTGATAACTGCTTCCATTGATATCTTATGGTCACATAGGCTGATGTGCTTCTTAAATTTCTCATTTTTTATAAAGCTGTTTCTTATATACATATGTATGTTTATGAATTTGTATTTCTAGTCCACCCTGATAAACACACAATCCCACCCCTCACCTACAGCATCATCAGGGTCCCTTTTGAGAAAGAAGCAAGTGAGACTGGGAGAAGGGGATGCTCCCCCTGGCGGGATCAGGAGGGAAGCCTGTATCCATCGGATGGTGAGTGAGTTCTGGGCCAGGAACATACAGGATGACTAGGTGATACAGAGGAGGAAGCGCACTGGGATGGGGCCGGCAGATGCTCACAGTTTGACTGAGTGGCATGCAGCTCGAGAGTGCTAGTGACTCCTCCTTCTTACGCACTTAGGACAAGCACAAGTCTGGCCCCAACAGGAACTGCCCACCACTCTGTAGACCTTTGGTGGGAGAGATGGACTTCCAATCACCTCTCTGGAAATCAAGTGCTTTCAGGTCTGCCCAGAAGGTTCTGAACAAGCCTCTCTGGCTCTGCTCCCCAACCACCAACGCATGTTTCACTGTGATGCTGCGAGGACTCGAGACATTTTCATGGCCCACAGCCTGTCTGGGGAGGCAAGCTGCACTTTCTTGCTACAGGCTGGGCACTGGATGCCAGGTTGGAGAGACAGGGGCAGGTTAAATGACTGGGAAAACCCACTGTGACCACACTCTGAAGTCAGCCAACATGATAGGCTGTCAATACCAAAACCTTCAACAAGAGTGGGGAAGTTTTCTTATTGTTTGCTCTTCACTTCCCCATCAGCCTCAAAGTAATACTGGAAAAAAAAGAATTGTCTTTGTCTTTGGTGTCAGCAAAAGACTAGATCGATGGTAGATAGATGAGAGAGAGAGATAGAGAGAGAAAGAGAGAGAGGGTGTAGATTAGATATAGAAATATACTTTGGGGCTGAACCCTGGTGGCAGAGTGGTTGTGTGCAGGACTGTGGCCCACTGGCTTGGCAGTTCAAGTCTAGTAGCAGCTCTCCAGGAGCAAGGCTGGGCCTCTCACTCCCACCAGAGGGAAGTGATGCCAACAAACAAACAAAAAAACAAAAAAGAAATATACTTTTATTTATAAATGATCCTAAAGTGAAGTCTGTTTTTAGAAGTTACAGAGAAGAGCTGTTCCAAAGGGCCTTTTCAGTCTTGATTATGTAAGATAGGTTTCATTGGTGATTATTATGTTGGGGCTTTGAAGGGAACCCTGACCCTTATCTCTATTGCCTACAATAGAGATAGATGCCCTGAAAATTGAGATTCTGAAATTCTCTGGAAGAAGCTTCAGTTCAAAAATCAAGAACGGAAACTGAGTTGACATCCCTAATGATGTCCCTGCATAAGCTGCTTCCCTCTGCACATCTGTCTCATTATATGTATTACAGGGACAGCTATCACGCAAGGTCATTGGTGTGATATCAAGTTGATGCTTCCTAAGCTCCAGGCATGTACATCTTTCTTGTGATTCTGGCAACCACCTCTACTACTATCTTCTTAATATTTTTCATTCACCCTTTCACTCCTTTACTTTAAAACAAAAAGTACATATTACCCAGCTGGTCTTCTCAGGATCCTCTGGGGAGATTTGAACTGCCAACCCTTCCACTCACACTTGAGCGCTTCCCCATCTTCTGACCTGTGCACTCTCAACTTACTACCCAATCAAGCAGTTGCACTCTTTAACCTTTATTCTAGAGAGGTGAACATTGATTTTCACACAAAAACTAGCACACGAGTGTTCCTAAGAGCTTTATTCATCACTGCCCCAAACTGGAAGCTACTAAAATATCTTTCACTGGGTCCATAGTTAAACAAACAGAGGTACATCGATGCCATGGGATATTACTCAGCAATGAAAAGGAACAGACAATGGATACACGCTACCCCCTGCTTGAATTTCAAGACTATTTGACTGAGTGAAAAATCCAACCTCAAAAAGATGCCCAGTACATGTCTCCATTCATGTAACATTTGTGAAATGAGCTCATTCTTCTAGTAGAGAATAGATGTGTGGTTGCCAAAAGTGAGAGATCCTGGGGACAGAACAAAAGAAGGTGGTGGTAGAGGTACAGTGAAGTATCTTGTTTGGAGTGGTGATTACATAGATACACATGTGATAAAAATTATACACACAAACAAATGAGCACATGTCTAACATGAACTCTGAATAATTCCCTAGGTTTGATATTGCAATATAGTTATGCAAGCTGTTAATATCTTGGATGCGCTGGCTGCCTGCCTGGATACTTCTGAATACTTCTTTATAATGTCTTAAGAATCTGTGATTGTTTCCAAATAAAATGTTTGTTTTACATTTTAGACCCAAAAAAAGTGTATCTTCCCCCAGAGATGCTTCTCTTTGTGGCTCTCCTGATTGCCCCCTTGCTGGCAGTGCCCATGCCACAGAGATGGGCCTCAGCCCAGATCCCTTCCTATCCTGCACCTCAGGGTCTCTTCATTTAATGCTTCTCCTTACCAGGCTTCCCATGGCTAATGTCAATTGCTCTCTCAGGAGCTGATGCCTTGAGGAGTCAATGATGATAGCCAAGCTCACCCAGTAAGTTCAGAAGATGAGCTCTGAACCCAGGCAGTCTGACCCCAGGGCCTGTACACTGTGAAATTCCCAAATTCAATATCCACTCACTGACCTTAGGCAAGTGCTTAGTTCAAGACGCCATCGTTCTCCTCCTGGACCAGGAATGAGTGTGGAAACCTGTTCACCAGCCTCCTCTTTGAGACCCCAGTAGGAGCAGAAACCACACTGAATGTGCCTACCAGGGAAGCTACCCCACCACCACCCTGAGAAGACTCTTTAAAGCCATGTCTATCAACTTAAAATATAAGAAGGGCCCTTGGTGTCTTCTTGTGGTTACGCATTTAGCTGTAATCCACAAGGTGTGCGGTTCAAAACCACCAGCCACTCCTGGAAAGAGTTACGGTCTGGGAAACCCACAGGGGCAGTTCCATTGCTGTTGGTGCCGTTGTTGGGTGCCATCAAAGTAGTCCTAGCCCACAGCAACACTGTGCACAACAGAAGGAAACTCTACACCCTCCTCCCAGCTGTTCTTATGCCCGAGCTCAGACCAGAGTTTGGCCCTGCTCTACAGAGACGCTGGGCATCCGCATCTACTCGATGGCCTTGACCCTGTCTGTTTTTTAATATAAACCTTCAGGGCTATAGGTCACATAATCAAGCATCTATCTCCAAAAGATTCATCCCATGGCCTGTGTCACGAGCACAGATTATATAAAAGCTCTCTTTTGGAGATGTGGTTTTCCTGTCTTGTGGATTTTCTTCAAACATTGCCAGCACACATGGCTTGCTAACCTCCACATCTTCACCATCGCCACAGCTTTTGTCCAGTGCGAGTTTACATCAGCGGTTCTCAACCTGTGGTTGTGACTCCTTTGGGGGAGGGAGGGAGCGGGATGAATGACGCTTTCACAGGGATCATCTGATTCATCACAGAGCAAAATGACAGTGATGAAGTCGCAACAAAAATAAAGTTATGAGGAACTGTATGAAAGGGTTGCGCCATGAGGAAGGTTGAGAACCACTGCTTTAAAATGAAACAATAAAGACATGGTTGATGCAAAAGGAGAAGAAAAAAAAAAGATGTTCAGTCATGAAAAACCCAGACTCCTCTGGGGGGTGCCTGTCTGAGTCAGATCAACCCAGTAGCCATGACTTTTGGGGGGTTGTTCTTCACATCTCTGCAGGAGCAACCAGATCTCCCTCTCCCCCAATAAGTCAATAAGTAGCTGAGGGTTTACGTGGCTGGGCACAGAGTGCTGTGCTCTGTGGAAGCGCCTCTGTGTCAGTCCGGGTAGACTACAGAAATAAATCCATAGACACGCATATGGATATAAGGGTATGGTTTATATACAAGAGGAATGGGACATTAAGAAACATCCCAACCCAGTCCAGTTCAAAGTCATAAGTCCAATATTAGCCCATTTGCCCAATATCAGTCTATCACGTCTCCTTCCGACTCATGAAGTCACAGGTCAGTGGGTGCAGAATCCCGGCCCTGACAGGGGTCTCCCCAGGGCTCCTTGCTTCCAGGGCTCAGGCTCCTTCAACAGCATCCAGTGGTGATAGAAGCAACTCAGCACTCTCAGGGGTCTCCACGTGGCTTCTCCAGCTTCAGAGGTCTGGTTCCATCAGGATAAGACCATGTGGCTTCTACTCCGGCTCCTTCAGCTCCTCGGGCGCTGCCATCTTGTCTTGTCCATAATTCATCGTCTCTGAGACTGACTCCCAACAACTGGGGAGATGGCTCCTCATCTCCACCAGGGAAATACCGTGAGACCTCCCAGAAGTCTCAGGAGAAAGCCATGCCCACACGGAGGCCTCATTAGCAACTCAATGACTATCTCCAGATTAACAGGCCAGACTCCATCCCTGCATCTCAATCATGAAATTGACATAAGCACATGACCACCACATCCTCGCAGGGTCCTAAAGGGGCGGAGGACCACGGCTGAGGAGGGCAGGGGACTGCACAACGCCTCAAGTATACTTGAGAAGCCCCTAGTGTGATCATCTAGCTGAGGCTAGATCCTGATGTATGCAGGGTTAGGGTCCAGGCAGCCTGGGGTGGTGGAACTCCACTATGATGAGCAGATCCTAGCCCTGCTTTCCAAATGACCCTCACGGGCCCGCTTTAATCAGACTCTACCAGGTTTGGCATAAGGGCCATTCCCCCACTCTGACTCCACCACTCAGAATGATTTCCAGAAAGAGTGCTGCACGTCTCTATGATTTCCTCTTCCGGTCATACCAGGTGCCCTTGAGAAGCGACTCAAAACAGCCCTGACTGAGAACGTTAACCTAGAGTGGCTTGCCCAGTCCTGGAATGTGCTCAAGAAAGGAATGAGAAGGGTGCCCAGAAAGTAAGAGACAAGGTGGAGGACTCAAAGATCAAGTAGAGTCCTTCTTCCGAGGAAGCATAGGGAAAGAGAATGCCCTTTCTTGGTGTACATATGCTCGACATACATGTGACTGCCAACTACTAACCCCTGAGTGGGTACGGCATGCTGGCCTGTGCTAAGTGTTTCTCCATGAATCCTAAAACATACACAGTGGACAGCACACACCACTTTGTACGTGCCTTTCTAACAGCTGATACGTTAGACCTGGGGACCTGGGGTGGTCGGTGCTCCCAGGTTTCAGGTGAAGGCACCACTCAGGGGCCCTCTTTGCTCTGAAGGTCGAATGTGACCCCACCCCAGCCCTGTTGTCCCAGAGTCGGACATCAGGGCTCTTTCTGGGACCCTTTCTGGGACCCAGTGCCTGAGGACAGTGTGGCGGTCAGGCAGCCTGGTGCACAGAAGGGAGGGCAGTTGGGCAAAGGGAGGACTTTCTCCTCCCTCCTCCCTGCCTTTGTGCTCCAGCCAAGCCCCCACTGCTCCCAGCATTCCCTGGGCTCCAGCTCTATGACATCACAGGCAGCCTCCTCTCCACTCTGCCAGCCGCAGGTGAGTGAAGCTCAGAGCTTACACTTCATAGCAGCGAGAGCGTTTTTTCTGTTCTAAAAGGGACCCTGTGCCCTTTGCTCCCAGGACACCTGTTCTGCCCCCTAATTGACCTTGACCCCTCTCAGGACCTTAGTCTCCCCAACTGTCCTCAGTGATCCCTAGGCTGCACAGCGCTGGAAGCCTTCCCACTTCAACTCCACGATCTTTCTTGTTCTGGCATAAATACTATCGGGCCGGCCATAAGCCCTGAAGTTCACAACCCACAGGGGACCACTCAAAGGCCCTTTTCTTTGGTTCCTGCTCCCCTCTAGAGGATAGCACTGGTATTGCAGAAAAATACCACATTGCTGCCCTCCCTACTTGGCTTGTCCCCTACATCACCATCGTTCCCGTCATTGAGAACATGCTATAGCAGGCACTGTGTGAGCACTGGATGTGTCTGCGTCGTTCAGTCTTAACCCGGGAGCGAGGTTCTCACATCACCATTTTACAGAGGGGAAAACCAAGGCTTACGGAAGTCAAGTTGCTCTAAATCACACATCAAAGTGCTGCAAGAACTAGTTCCTGAGTCCATCCGATGCCGAAATATGTGCTCTGAACGACGAGGCTGCTCTACTGATTTTCAGTGGCATTTAAAGAGCGAGGGTAGGGGGAAGGAAAGAAGGGGTCAGGTGGGAGAGGAAGGGAAAACCGATTACAATGATTGACACATAAACACACACACACACACACACACACACACGACCCAGGGGGATGAACAACAGAAACGTGGGTGAAGGGCAACAGCGTTCAGTGTGAAATATGAAAACCAATCACGTGTCAAGGGGTGCAAGGGTGGGGAGGGAGGAAAGAAAGAGGAGCCGATACCAAGGGCTCAAATAGAAAGCAAATGTTCAGAAAGTGATCATGGCAATCTATGCGCACACGTACTTGATCCAACGGATGTATGGAATGCCATAAGAGCTGAAAGAGCCCCCAAGAAAGTGATTAAATAAAAAAAAATTAAAAGCCACCAACCATCCAGTGTCAGAGGAGGAGAGTGAGTACACACAGCCCTTTCCAGAGCAGGCACAGGATCGGGCTCAACTAGAACTGCAATAGACAGCCCACTGTGCCTTAGCTGTGAGACCCAGGGCCAGTCCCCCCCCCCCCACACACACACACACATTCCATGCAAGGCCTATGTTAGGTTATGATGATACGTTGAATGGGTTTGCTCCTAGACATGAGGGGGCTTCAAAAAGCTCATAGGCAGGGGGCGTGGAAATCCCCCTATCCCTGCATTCCATTTTCCCATAAACTCGAAGTCCCCTTGACTCAGGCCCGTTCTGAGATGCTGAGTGAACGCAAGTGTGGCTGCTCTTCCCACTAGCTTCTAAGACTGGGGCGCCGCGGGAGTAGGAAGAAGGCCAGAATCAGGATGCTTCGACCCACTTCTATCTGCCAAACCAGAAAAACAAGCCCCCAGCTGTCCACGCTATAAGAGAGAGGGGGAATGCTGCTGTGGGCGGCCATCCCAGGCTATAACTGTTCACGGGAGTACACGGCCCGTCTTTCTCCCTCGGAACTGATGGTGGTTTCCATTCCTGAAAGGGAGAAAGAGGATAGGATTGGGCATACACTTGTCCAACAGTCAGAAAAAACCCAGGCACCTTTTCATCTGAGAAGGACAGACCGCCTGCTCTGCACCAGGCCCTCTGCTCAGTGCTGAAATCTGAGGGTAGAGGGAGCCCACCCTGCCCGTCTGAGAGCTGAGACTCTCTCTCCCTCTCTCTCCCTCTCTCTCTATCTCTATCTCTCTCGTTCACTGTGATACCACTCGATGTTTTTAAAACCACAGGTTATTTTTCCCCTTCTAACCTGTGTATTTTTAAAAATCACATATTAGAGTCTAGACTGGAGAAGGGAGCACAAATAAATAGGGAGGTAGTGATACAGTCCACTCAGCAATTATTTCTAAAATAGGTAGGGTCAAACAGGCCCGGTACAATAAAGGGGTTAAAGACCTTAAGAGACTGGCGGGAGGGGACTATGAGACCCCAAAGAAAAGTCCCCAAATGCACCCCGGGCATACCAGATGGCTCCACCTGTCAAGGGGCAGCAGAGCTGAGTCTTTCAGCATGAAGGGTGAAGACTAAAGCGAGACTAACTATTCCAGGTGGGAAGGAGCCTGCAAAGGCACGGTGGTGGCAGAATTAAAGGAAGTTTGAGGCATGGCCAAAAGCTCTTTCTAACCAAAGACAAGGGATTGAGGAGGCGGGGAAGGAATGTGACCGGGCCAGAGGACAGGAATTGTTCTACAAGGGGGGATTGGGGCGTCACCGATGGTTGGAAGCAGAGAAGCGACAGGAGGGATTTGCATTTGGAGCTGGTCTTCTTGTTAGAGGTGAGCCAGGTAGACACTTTGGAAGATGTGGTTTGAGTGCAGGTAAGAGGGTGTGAGGTAAGGACAGGAGAGTGGGAGGGTGGAGGGGATTGTTAAGAGGTAAAACCGAATGCTGAATGCTGAATGCCGAATGCTGATCCAATGTGGGAACTCAGGAGACAAAGGAAGAAAGGGGACTTGTATGTATGAACCCAGACATAAGGTAAATAGTGAAAATAATCCCCAAAATAAGGACCATGGAGGGGGAGGAACAACCGATTTTGGGTGAAGAGGGGGACAGAGGGAGCAGACAGCCCCCTCCCCCTCAAGAGGTGGCCAGACGGCAAACACCTTAATTGACCAAAAAGCCATCAGATCCCTTGGCACATGGGCGAGGCCAGCAGGGAGCTGCAGGTTGACCCACAATACCTGGGCACCATAGCCTAGGCACTCTGGTCCATACACAGGGCATTCCCATTTCCCACATCAGAAGGCATCTGCCCCAAAGTGCACACCTCAAAATCAGGACACAGGTCTGAGCCCGCCTGTGTACCCTGCCGCCAATCCTGATGCTGCAGGATCCAGCAGAGAAGTCGGCCTCTTTCAACCACAGCACTGTGTTCCTTCAGGAAACAACACGGCCCAGAGAACTGTGCCAGACCCCAAGATCTGCTGATTGCACAAGAAGCCCCGACAGGTAAGTGTTGGCAGAAGAGGGCCACCGGGTCCCTTCCACGGGTAAGAAGACTTTGTGCACAAGAGGCCTTCAGAGAGTTTGACCTGGCCCTGCAAGCCACAGAGGGGCTGCAGAAGGTCGGAGAGAAAAGAAGGGGGAGAGGTGAGCCCCGGGTGACCTATCAATGGGCTCTGGATGTGAGCCCACAGGCCAGAAACCCACGCCCTTCCCTCCCTCCATAGGCCACTAAAACTTGGCTTCCAGATTCTTCTGTTGTTGCATGGGTAGCCGGCAGTCCTCAAACACAGTTGTCGCCTACAATCCACGGCCACCTCAACTTCGCCATCCACAGACCTTTGGTAAGTACCTGGCCTGGGTGCTGGAGCTGGCCCTCCCAGAAGATTTCTCTAGGGCTCATCCCCCACCCCCCAGCCACCTCCTATTGTGATGCACACTTGCCTGTGTCTTTCCACTTTGGGGGTGTGGAAGGGGAATAGGGACCCCGGGCTGCCAGTTGCACTGCTAAGCATGGGCATTGACTCGATGGCAGTGAAAATATAAATTGGCTCTCTGAAGTATAGTTGTAAGATAAACAGATTTGAGGCCTGCAGACCGATTTAAAACCCTTCTGTACACTAACTGGGTTGAAAAGGTCAATCTCTGGCTTAGGGGTGATGATAAGATGCTGCAGACCAACTGTGGCCGTGGTTGGGAAGATGGAAATGAGGACATGTGTGAAAGTCCCTCAAATATCCTCCCACCCCCAAGAAAAGGGAGTCCGCAAATGGTGATTGGATATGTGTCTGAGAGCATGTCCACATGCTCTGAAATCCTCAAAGCTTTGTTAAGCAAAACTGCCACAGTGTACGTCTCTCCTTTCTCAACATAACCTCCATCTGGGTCCCTGCTCTCCTGCCGGCAGTGCTCTGATTTCTCTGGCCCTTTCCCGAAGAATGTAGGCCTGTCAACGTGCACCATGGGCATGCTCGTGTGGCTCCCTTAAATGTTGAGTTTGGGGTGTGAGAAGAAGCCTCAAGGGGCATGATCAGGGATGGAGGGTGCAGGGGTCAAGTCTCCTAATCAATTCCTAGGGGACACACCTTGCTGTCTTCAAAGAACATGTGTGGCTGTGATGGGCAAAAAAATGGCTGGGAGCAACTTTCCTGACCTTTTACTCGTTGGTGCTGCTTCCCATTGTCTTAATTAAAACGACATCATGCAGAGACAACTGTGTAAAGTATGAAAATTAAAATAATTTATAAATGATCAAGGTTCACGAGGGTAAAAGGGTGGGGAAATAAAAGAGGACCTGATACCGGGGCTCAAGCAGAAAGAAAATGTTTTAGAAAGATGCTGGCAACCTATGTACAAATGTGTTTGATATGATGGATGTATGGATTGTTATGAGAGCTGTATGAGCCCCCAGTAAAATGGTTGATTAAAAAAAAAAAGTCATTGGCCCATGATCGCCCTCTGTCCTTCAGGACCAGCTGTCAAGATGACCCATCTGCAAGCCCAGCACCCAGCAGCAGAGTCTTCTGAACTGGCCTCTGCCTTGAATTTAACTGGCTCAGCAGGTCCCCTTGGAAGACACTGTTTTGACGGGAGCCTCCCCTCCAACCCAAGACCCCTAATGAGACTAAGACCAGTGTGCTGCTGAGAGAGCTCATCTGCCATCACTCATAGGTCGCCAAGACAACTTGAAACATGTTTTGTTTGGACTAAGCCAGTGAATGTTTGAAATGTAACCCTCGTAGATATAGATATATATATAAACTTATCTTGGGATCAGCTACATGATGCTGAGATAACGAATACATTCCAAGATCGCAATGACTGTCCCGGGATGGTGTCATTCTTAGTGAAAACGGTCGAACTTTTCAATGGTCCTTAATAATTGGAGGAATCCCCAGACAGAATACACTCAAGGCAGTTTATTCACCTGCACGTAACGCAAAGCCTTTAACCAGAATACTCTCCCCTCACCCCCTGTATTTGTTCCAGATCTGAAAGAGAACTCTCACCAGCACCCTTTGACCAGGAGACGCCTCAATACGCCCCCCAACAACTGGAGGGCAGCGCCGAGATGCAACTACGGGAGACCCTGAAGGATGTAGCCTTGGGGACCCTGGCAGGTCTCTGAGACTGCACAGCTGCTGGAACACCCCCTGGAGCAAGGGGGCATGCGGTGAGCAGGCGTCATGAAGACTGATTCACAAACTCCCCGGAGGAGAAGATGTCTGAGCCATAGCCTGTGCCACCAGTAAGGCATTTGAGCTCCTGAAAAAGCCACTGTGAGGGGACCTGCCTCCCATTAAAGCCCTTGTTCGAATCGCACTGCTGTATGCCTCTACTTTTCCTTTTCCTCTGCCCTCCTCCCGAGGTGTCAAAGTAATCCAGTATCAAGCATCAAAGAACTAAAAATTATAACATTATAAATGAGGAGTAGTGCAGATTGGGGACCCAAAGCCCATGAATAAGTGAAGCAACATCCTCTTACAGAAGGGTTGCTGCAAGGAGATGAGCCAGTCAAGGAGCAGCGTAGGAGCAATGAAATGTGCAACTTTCCTCGGGTTCTCAAATGCTGCCCCCACTGACTATCATGATCCCAATTCTACCAGACAGATTCGGCTAGACCAGGGGATGTACATTGGAATGGGAGTCATGTGGGATTTAGGAATAGATGGTCCCTTGGGACTAGTGTGGCAGTGGTAACACTGGAAGGGTGGAGGGATGGTGGAGTAGAAAGGGGGAACTCATTTCAGGGATCTACATGTGACCTCCTCTCTGGGGTGCAGACAACAGGGGGGTGAGTGAGGTGACACATTGGACAGTGTACGATATGAGGAGGCAATAATTTGTAGGGGAGGGTAAATATGGGGAGCTGGAATTAAAAAAAAAAAAAGAACTAGAGGAAAGGGGGAAAAGGAGTTTATGCCAGAGGCTCAATTAGAAAATGTTTGGAAATGAATGTGGCAACATGTGAACAAATATGCTTAATACAAATGATGTATTCAATGTTATAAGAGCTGTAAGAGCCCCAATAAAATCTATATTGAAAAATAATAATAATAAATAAATAAATGTGTCTTGACCAGCTGGGTGCAGTGTGAGCTCTGTCCATAGGGGGCGCTAGAGAAAGCATGATGAGGGACAGGGCTTTGCTGGCTGGTCCTGCTGCAGCGCACATGGCCCCCAGCTCCTGCACTGCATGGGCATCTCTGAGGACACAGGCGACTTCCAGTGCCTGGACCGTGCAGTGCCTGCTGCTCGGCAGTACATCTTCCCACCACCCTCACAAACGAGGCGCACCTCCCATGGGACCCCTTACCATGGAACACCAGCAAGTGCACATTCCCGGCAGGATCGAGAGGCAGATTTCTAGCAGACTCAGCCTCTGCCATCCAGAGTCCCTGTGTGGCAGCTTCAGACACCTTCTCTTTAAAGAGGAGGGAGGGCATGGTGGCTGGGGAATCTAGCTAAGGAGGCTGCTTTTTCCCATGGGTGCTTTCTCTCTGCCCTGGAGGTGGGAGCAGCTATCCCTCAATTCTTCAGAGTCCTCCTGACGTCTCCGTACCGCTCCAGATCATCTCGCTGTGGATGATTCTTTTTCTTCTTCCTTTTAATCATTTTATTGGAGGCTCGTACATCGCTTTCCATAATACATAAATGCATACACTGTGCCAAGCACCTTCACGTGCCTCCTGCCATTATCATTCTCCAAATACCTTCTTTTCTACTTGGGCCCTTGATATCAGCTTCCCATTCTTTCCCTCTGTCCCTGCTCCCCCTTCCCCCACCAACCCACAATACTTTATAAATTTTTATTGTTCTGTCATATCTAATAGTGCCCAACCTCTCCCCTCGCCCACTCCACCGACGTCCATCCTCCAGATAGGAGGTTATAAGTAGATCCTTGTAGTTGGCTCCCTCTCTCTCCAACCATCTGGTAACTCCTCTCTCACCACTGCCCCTGAGGGGGCTCATCTGTCCTGGGTTCCCTGTATTTCCAGTTCCCACCTCTACCAGTGTACCTCCTCCAGTCTAGCTGGATTTGCAAGGTGGAGTTGGGACCATGATAGTTGGAGGGAGGAAGCCTTCAGGAACTAGAAGAAAGCTGTGTGCTTCTTCACTACCTCACTGCTAAGGGCAGCAAGAGAAAGGAGGACGGTTCTTTATACGATGATTTTCCTCTTCAGATGGCTGTGTGGTTTCTGTCTTCTGCCGGGGCCCCCACACACACATCCAGGAAGAAGCCTCTGGGCAATCAGGACAGGTGGTCACAGAGATCTGAACTCAGACAGCAACCAGCATTGTAGGCCATTCTTCCCTAGATCTTTCCTGTCACCTGCTGTGAATGCGGGGAAGGCTTCCCGAGCAGAGCAGAGAGAGCAGAGGGGTTTGCCACCCAACAAGCCATGCACCTTTTACCTGCTCCCCCGCCCCCTCCACTGCCATCTCTCATCCTACTTCCTCCACTAGCTGTTTCTATTCTCCCCTCAGTCCTAACCCCTCTTCATGGCCCCTGGCACATGCTGCCTGTCTGATCAAGGGGATGATTCGAAAGCGCTTGAATTCACCAGCATGCTTGCTCCCCTTAGAGACCTACGTCTGGCCAATAAATTAGGGGTGAGATCCGTTCCTGATCTGAAAGATGGCTCTGGACTCCGACCTTGCCACCCCCCGCAAGTCTCTCTCCGATCAGGGAGGGAGACGTTGAGTTCTGTTTCCCGGGTCTTCCCCCACCTGACGCCGGACCTTCCCATGTGATCTCTTTGAGAGCAGGGGGTGGGTTTGGCAACGGGCACCATCCAGTGCTTGGGGTCCTGAGATCATGGAGAAGATGTCTTTGTGACCGTTCGGTCCATTGGCTTAACAGCTCCTCTCGAATTTCCATCACTCCTCTGTCCTCCGGAGAGGAAGAGACCAGGAGCTGCTCTTTAGATGGCTGCTCCTGAGCATTCGCACCTCTTCATCAAATAGGATGTGCAGCACTGCCTTTACAGGCTCCGCCCATGGACCTCAGTGTCCCCTGAGACTAGTCCTGACCTCCAGGGCCCAGTGATTCATCCCTCAGGGCGTTTGGTTGTGTCTAAGAAGCTGCCAACCCATGCATCTCCTCAGAGAGATCACTACTGAGGGGCTGTGTGTGCGCTTTTCCTCCGGTGCTTTTAATATTTGCAATGGTCCCCAGTGCCTCCCACAACCTCCACTGGCTTTTACAGATCTCCCTCTTAAGAGATACGGCCCTCCCTCTCTTCCCCCAAGTTAATATTTGTCTACCTCGATGCCCCTCCCAGCCCTGAGAGCCACCAGAGTGTTTCTTAGTGGGGAAAGCCTTTTGTTGTGATCACCACAGTGATCTTGTACAGTACTGGTCCTTTATAAGTGTGCTGGGCCAGCAGAGGGAAGGTGAGCAGTCAGGTCCCTCTTTGACCGAGCATGTTGCCTGGGACCTACTATTAGACAGGGTTCTCTACAGAAACAAAACTAGGACACTAGTAATTCTCTCTATATATTTATATAGATAGAAAGATATATAAGAAATAAACAGTTAACTAATCTATAAAGCAGTACAAATGGCTTGGTGCAACTCACTTGCGTGAGACAGCTAGTACACTGGCAGTCCGTGGAGTCTTGGAGGCCACTGAGTAGTCCTCTGTAGAGCAATTCAGGCTCTCTGGCCTCAAGAGCAATCGGCAAAACAGGTCACCAACAGTCAGCCCGATGACAGAGTTCAACAGTCCCCACTCAAGAAATGTAATTCCAGAAGCATGGCGAAGCAGGGCTTGACAGAACCTCAACTCACAGGGATACATTCCACGGATTAGGTGTCCCACAGGTAGTATAGCTTGGAGATTGAGACACAGGACAAGCAAGGCAGCTGGTTGGTCCTAAGTTCCAAGCAAGAGAACCAGGGTGGGGATCACTGGGCCATTGATAACTCTGTCCTTCAACTGATCTCACATGTGCTCCTTGGCCATGTTGTCACAACAAATCATCCTATCTTCTTTGGCCATGTTGGTACAACAAGCCCACCTATCACAGACCTACCTTTCATGGTCACTAGATTGGTTTTTGTGAAGAAGAAAATGGAGATCTAGAGGGGTGGGTGACTGGAAACAAACACCCCAGATTTCCGGAGAGCTAAGTCAACATTCCCTTCAAAGGCATAACCGGCCTGGGACCCATGAGCCACTCAGGCAGTAGGACCAGACAGACTGGAGGCCAGGGGGGAGTGGAACAATCTAGAAGTACTCTAAGCCTTGACCCTGGAAGGCCCTGAAGAATCATTGAATCCATCACCACCCCTTACAAAGATGGTCCCGCTAAAGGGAACAGCTCGCCCGAAGTCACTCAGCTAGCACGTGGCAGGGACAGGGCACAAGCCTGTGTGGGAGCATCCGTCAGCCGAGTCTGTCTGGAGAGCAATGCATGAGAGTTGCAATGTAGCTGGCAGAACAACCGACTCACAAAGGAGTCCTTTTCTATATGGGCTTCAAGTCAGGCGCCAAAGGGATAAAACACAGTCTTGTCCTTGGGTTGCTGACGGTGCCCACAAATGCAGGCATGCGGGATGAAACACAGTAGCATGACAGGCAGCGGTAGACCCAGAATTTAAAAAGTGACTGAGAGCAGCAGTTGATGGAGCGAGCAAAGCTGGGTTCTGAAGCATGAACAGGAGTCTAATAGGAGGAAAGGACTACATATGTCCATTCAGGAAAGAGTTTCAACTGAAAGGGAAATTTGCAGGGGAATGAAGGCCAGCGCTGGCATGTTGGAGAACCCTGACATGCCAGGGGAGGATTTTTGAACTGAGACCTGGCGGACAACAGATCTCAGGCCTCCTGAGGATCAAGCACACTGAGGACTGAGGAGTCTGGGCCCCTCGAGGCGCTGCCTGAGTCGTGGATTTCACTGACTCCCATCGGGCCCCAGGACCACGCTACCGACTGGCTCTAACACCACAGCAGCCCCCACCCAGGGTGTGCTTTTGAACAAAGGCAAGCTCGCCCATCCAGCAGGGCCCCTCTTTTCTGGGCACCTGCCATTGGTTCCTGTCTTTCCTCCACCTCCAGCCAGCAACGTGTATGTCCGTGGACCACAGCAGAGGTGTCCGTGCTTTGGATGGAAAAGAAAACCTTACAATGGAGGAAAGTCTGAGGATTTATTTTCTTCTGGTTGGGGAGAAATAACATGTTAGAGGCCACTCCTTAAAAGGCGTGCTGAGCCTCAGTTTCCCCTTTCTGAAAAGAGGGTTCGGAGATGACACTATCATCAGACAGCAGACTCTGGAGAGGTGCACTCCCGGCAGTGGCCGTCAGTCTACCTCTTGTCCCCCGGTGCATTGAGAGGGCTGGGAGTCCAAGGTTCTAAGAAGCTCAAAAGGCAGCTTAAAGAGGGACTGGGTGGCGGCCAGCCAACTTCTGAAAAGGCCAGGAGCCAGCAGGGAGTGTGGAGAAGCCCTGCCAGGGCTGGGACTGGGACATGAACAGGGCACATAGCATTCACTGACACCTGCCGGGCGCCCCCTAAGCTTCTCTCCCTGTCTACTGTTCACCATCTTCAACCACCTTGGGTTCCTGGAGGAAGAGGAACCAGTGCCTCGGTCTTGAAACGAAAGCAGCTCTCGGGTCAGTCGGGATCAGTCCTCTCTGGCGGGTGTTCCTGCTAACTCCAGGGTCACCTGGCCAGGAACGGGCAACACCCTGGGCCCAGGATGTGGGTCTCTATGAGTTGGCAGGGGCACGGAGTCCTCTCAGAGTCTGTGTGCCGAGCCCCTGCTGCCGGGGGGAGCTGGTGGGTCACCAGGAGCCGGATGTAGTAGCCACCAAACACTGCCAACAGCTGCCGGGCCATTTCCTAGGAGCAGAGAAGGGTGATGGTCACAGGGAGGCACCTGGAGGGGAGGCAGCCTAAATACACAGGGGAAAAAACCCCTCGGGCCCAGCAGGGAGGCTCGCTGGGAAGAAACACCACAGCACCCGGGACTCCTGGGCGACTCTTGGACTGGGGTCCAGGGTCCCAGTTCTGCATCCCTCTCACTGAGACAGCCCCGGGTCTGTCCTCATTCCAGTGAGGATGATCCCACTGCATGGAGGGGAGCAGAAAGTGCCCAAGAAACCCTTGCACCACAAAGCACTAGGGCAGTGGTTCTCGGCTCTTTAATACAGTTCCACGTGTGGTGGGGACCCCCAACTATACAATTGTTTTCATTGCAACTTCATGACTGTCATTTTGCTTTGTGATTTTGTTTGCTTCATAATTGCCATTTGTTTTGAATCGTCATGTAAATATCTGGCATGCAGGATTTAGGTTCATGGTCACAAATTGAACATCATGAAAGCCTGGTGCATGAATCACAAAAACAGTGTCACTATATATTGTGAAATATTTATTTCTAATGAAAAAATCAATGAAATGCTGTCTTGAAGCATGATGCAACATGAGTAAGAGTCTTAGCATCCAGTAAACAACATTGCTGCATTTTGCGACGGTATGTGTAAAAAGTCAACGTCAGTGTGAAAGTTGAGATAGTTTCTTTCTCACCAGATCAGAAATTCTCCAGGCAGTCTTTGCAAGAACACAACGAAGATTATCTTCCACAACATTTACCCAGTAATTCATGAAATGTCGTTTTATTTCCAATACTACTGCTCTCTACACAGTAGTTGTTTTTTAACACAGTAGCTGCTCTGTACACAGGTGTGACTGGCCCACATAAGTATAGTATGGTGACAACCTATCATGTGCACCTGTATTTGTACAGGATGAATATGATAGGGTTGGCACAATGATATGTGGGTGTATCTGCAGGTAGGCAGACCCGCCTGGAGACAGAGTGGTGTCTTAGTTTCTGAAACCGAGAGAAACATGTGTTTTCCAACCATCTTCGGCGACCCCTTTGGCGGCTCCGACTTGTGGCGACCACACGACCCCCATAACGAGATGACCTCAGTGAGTCCACTGTCCCAGCCATCATGTCGGCCCACCCATGAAAGGCCACCTCATCCCCCGGGGCCCTCTACTTCAGCAAACGTGGAAGAGATCTATCCTGTCTGTGCGTAACTCATTCACTAGCACTCGGATGAAGTCATGGGGAAGATTGGATAAGATCGTGTTCCCATCACAGCTGCATCAATGGCACGTTCAAGGTCCCCGCCAGGTTTCCTTGGGGCAATCAGTGCCCCTCAGCGTGCTAGAAGTGTCTGTTCACAGAAACGGCGTACTCTTTACACAAGCTTGACCCCCCAACACAAAGTTCACTGGCCAAGCCGCTGACAACCGAGGCAGGACTCAAAGACACTGAGAGTCCAGCAGTGCCAGACGACACAGGCAGTGAAGCGGATCACCACCAAGAAGCGAGGCCCGCACGAGCTCTGGCTCCCAGTGTGTTTGCATTATGCGGACACTGGAGTCTCATCTCTGTGACTGAGGGTGCAGTAACAAGCACTGTAAAGACATCTGAAGTCGTGCGAGAGTCACCCACAGGTAACAGAGAGGCACGAAGGGAGCGCATGCTGTTGGAAAAATGTCGCTGACAGACGCAACTTCGTTTTATTTAAAACAAAAACCGGCTGAGCCCTGGTGGCTTAGTAGTAGTTTGCGGGACTGCAGCCCACAGGGTTGACAGTTCAAATCCAGCAGCAGCTCTCCAGGAGCAAGGCTGGACTTGCTACTCCCACCAGGGCAGTGATGCCACCGAAAAAAAAAAAACCCAAAGTGTGATTCTCTGCAGTGGGCAGTGACATGAAGTCTGTCTGTGCAGGGAAGTGCATCAATTCCTGCAGGGTGGACTGCCCAGCTTTCCCAAGTACTGATCTAAACTGCAAAAATAGGAGATGAGTTATGCCATGTCAAGGCTACTTGGGGCGGTAGACTTAGAGATTAAGACTGGGCTTTCACACCAGTCGGTGTGATCATGAGGCGTCGATGGGATCGGGTATCAGGCAACAAAGACCCAGAAAAAAATGCATATCAATGTGAATGAGGGGGAGTGAACCCAAAGATCATCTGCAGGCAACTGGACATCCCTTTACAGAAGGGTCACAAGAAAGAGAGGAGCCAAGCGAGGTGCAGAATCACATCAACAAAACATACAACTTCTCTCTAGTTCTTCAATGCTTCCTCCTCCCCACTATCATGATCCCAACTGTCCCTCACAAACCTGACTAGATCAGAGCATGTATGCGGGTAGAGATCAGAGCTGGAAACACAAGGAGTCCAGGACAGATAAACCCCTCAGAGCCAACAATGAGAGTAGCAATACCAGGAGGAGGAGAAGGTGGGAGAGAACAGAGGAACCAATCACAACATCTACATATAACCCCCTCCCTGGGGAATGGACAACAGAAAGGTGGGTGAAGGGAGACATTGGTCAGTGTAAGACATGAAAAAAAAAATTATAAATTATCAAAGGTTCATGAGGAAAGGGGGTGGGGTGGGAGAGGAGCTGATACCAAGGGCTCAAGGAGAAAGAAAATGTTTTGAAAATGATGATGGCAGCAAGCATACCAATGGGCTTCACACAATGATGCATGGATGGATTATGATAAGAGCTATCAGAACCCCCCCCATAAGATGATTAAATTTTAAAAATAAAAACTAGGTTTTAGCAAAACAGCCAAATGGGAATTTCAGCACAAGGAATTCCAGGTCCTCATCATTGAAAGAGAAGAAGTAACAGCATTTCCCTCACTGCCTTTGAAAGGGGATGAATGGAGACAATGTGTCACGTGTAAGAAATGCATTTGAGGATAATTTCATCATATCACTACCATGATGAATCACCAGGGCAGAAGCACGACTGGATCCTCCAGGACTGGAGTGCTGTCTGAATTGTCCTCTGTGCTACAAAGCATTAAAAGTTTCACATACGTCGCTCATCATGAATTCAGCTTCGTTTTCTTGCCAATTTACTCGAAAATGCATAATGTAAGAAGCAAGGAACTGTGGCCAGAAAATGGCCTACTTAAAATCACCACGCCTGGCTTCCGCCCTTCGCTCGGTCACGATTCCCCTTGTCCTTGACCTTGGGCAAGTCAGCTGGCCTCTCAGAACCTTATTTTGCCCATCAGGGAAGCAAGGAAAATAACCCACATCTCAGAAGATATGCTAAAGAGTTCTCAGAATGATGAAAATCTATAACAATGTCAGAGGCTATTATAGTGGTTACTCTGCCTTTCGTGCTGAGCCCCTGCCACTGGTCACATTTATTCCTGGCCAAATTAGGAGGGCAGCTACTTTAAAAACATCTGCACACATACTGAGACTTGATATTCATGACAGGAAATTGCATTACTCTGGGTTGGAATAAATTTGAAAAAATGATTTCAAAAGACCTGTCTTTAATGGGCTCTTTCACATAAACCTAGACAAGCACGTCACAACCAAAGCCAGGACCTTATCAATCTCCTCTGCTCTTTGAAAACAACACGTCCGCGGGATTCAAATGCAGAGCTTAATAAACCTATCGCGTCCTCATTTACACAGTCCTATCTGCAAGCCTCCCCCTTCCCATCAGTGCAAAATGGATACACTGGCCTCGCTTGAACCCTGAGGCCCCAAACCACTTAGCTGGGAAGAAAATACAAGCCCTCCTGACCTGGGGCATCTCCTGACCATGGGCCTGCCTGTCCCGGAGCTAGAGACAGGCCATACAAGTCGCAAGGCACCTTATCAGATTTCTGGGCTGTCAGCCCTTAGCCAACAGCTACCATGGATAGCAAGACTCGACACACCCCTGGGGCCGGAGGAACTGAAATTCAACACAGACATGCACGGAACGTTCCAATAGGCATCAACAGATGATGGGAGGAGTGGCTAGATGGATCGATGGATCGATGGGCAAATGAGATAGGTTCACGGGTGAGTAGGAACGTCCACCTCCCAGAGCAACTGTCCCCAAAATAGGAGAGCTGTGACTTTTTCAATACAAAATCCTTCCTATGAACTATTTTAGAGCCTGCCCGGGTAGGGAGGTGGTGGGGCTGAGATTGGAAACTGCCTTGTTGGGAGATGTGCAGTCTTCACCAGTTTGAGGAAAGCAGGGTGACAAGATCGAAGCTGGGGTTCCCAGGGGAGAAGATGGTCCTGATTGGCCCCCTTACCTCCGGCTCGGCCTCGGGAACCAGCTGACGCAGCTCCGTCTGCAGCAGCGGCCTCTCGGTGGGGCCCGGGCTCCTGGGCAGGAGAGGGGCTTCCTCTACCAGGTCCTCAGGCCCTTCCACCACGGCTCCTATGCTGGGGCTCACCCCGGTCTCCATGACAACACACAGCTGGCTCAACCTGCTTCTCAGCAAGGACTGCAAAGGAAAGAAGGGGCTTGGGCGGGGTGCCATCTGCCGTCGGGGACCAAGCCATCTGCGGATTCCGGAAGACCCAGGAGAGCCTCCCTGACTGACCCAAGGCGCTGAGATCACGCAAGTCCCCACATCAGCACCAGCCTGTGCCGCTCTGCCCCGGGCGTGTGCTAGCTTGTTCCAGAACAGCCGGGGACGTGGATACTGGTATCCACCTGTTGTCCATGAACAAACAGGCGTCCAGAGACCTTGCCCTGGGGGCCACGCAGCGACAAAGGGGCCAGTAGTACCAGGGCATCAGAGCAAACAGGACCCGGGGAAGGCGGAGCCCAGGACTTGGAGTCAGCTGGTTTGGAATCCAACCCAGTTCTGTGACTCCAGGGTTTCCAGGGTCCCTGTGTAAAATGAGAGCAAGGGCTCCTGTCCACAGAGGGTAGAAGGGCTCTCTGCGCACGGGGAAATGGTCTAGGTCTACCATGCTGTGCCCTAGCTCGGTTTTCATGATTACTACTGATCGTACAGGCAGGCTCGTCTATGCTCACCATAGAAACATAGAGGGGGTCTTTACTTTAAAAAAAAAAAAAAGAGGAAGAGGAAGCCCCTTCCCCATGATATCCACGACTACTCCCACCCCCTGGCATTCCACGAGAGTATTCTTCCTCCCAAGTAACTGTCTTCGGTCCTTTCCAACAGGGTCAGAATGGGATGCTACACCTTTGGCCTCCTGGTTTCCACCCAACACATCTTACCTCTTGGCGAGTCTGCATCTCTTGCACGTGGTCCGTCAGGAACTGCACACAGTTCTCCAGGTCGAAGTAGACAAACCAGAGCTGGGGAGAGGGGGAGAAGCCGGGGGAGGGTGGGGTTCAGAGCCAGCCCCGACCCCGAGCTCTTTCCCTGAGGACCACCCCCACATGCTTGACTTGTAAAACTTAGATTGAATGCAGCTCTGATGACACACCTGGCTCCTAAAACTCACCATGTAAGCTATTGGAAATATAGGGATGTGCATACCACACCCCTTTCTGAGGGCCCCTCCCCCTTTCATCTTGCTCTCTGGCAAGATGAGTGCCCCATTCCGACTAAGCCTCATTCATGTGCCTTGGTGTTGAAATTTAAAAACCAATGGTGCCACCCTGTTCAAAGAGGCACTGGTTGACCTCACACCTCTGTAAGTCAGTATGCCTCGCAAACCTTTTCCAGACAGTATATCCATATCTGGATCACCACCTTAGTCGTCAGTGGCTGGGGTGCCTTTGGTCAGAAAATCAAACATGCAGATGAGTGAAGCCCTTCACCACTTCCTCCCTCGCTGCCCAAGGTCAGGTTAGAAGTCACAGGTGTGGATGTCTTCATCCCATCCCCTGCTTCCATCGCCACTTCCTCAGGTGCCTGGAGGCCGGGTCAAACACAACCAGGATGAACTCACCCACACTCATGCACTGAGACATCTTCTCAGACCCCACCAACCACACACACACACACACACACACACACACACACACAAACACACAGGACGTAGCTCTGATGCAAACACCTCTGCCCTCTAGCCACCCCCAGACCCCAACCTTCCCTCCCCACCCCACCCCCAGGATTGAGCCAATGGGACTCAAGGTCAATCAGTGTCTCTCCCACCATCTTTACGTCCGAGAGCCTTTCTCTTTTTTTAAGAGTCTTTTTTTTTTAATGCCTCTTTTTTTTTAGGCATCACTGCCCTCTGGTGGTTGGAGTAGGAGGCACATCCTTTGCTCCTGTGGAGCTAGAATTGAACCTCCATCCCAGTGGGCCACAGTCCTGTGCACAACCACTACGCCACCGGGGCTCAGCCCCTTTAATGCTTCTTTTATTAATACATGTATTACACATGTTTTCCAAATGTTGTTGGAATAAGTTTGATTGAAGCCATGAATGCTGAGCGCCTTCTCATTCTGCTTCCATAGCTATCACTCATGGGCACCACTCCTGTGTCACTTACACCCTCCCCTACGCTCAGCCCCAAACACCCCATCCAAGGTTCCAGGGCAAATCCAAGACCTGGTGCTATTTCAGCCCAAGAGAGAATTATGAAACCAAAGCAACTGATTATTTTAAAAGATGGGCCACTCATTTCACCTTCTACCCCTCCGTGCTTTCCATGAACACTGACCACAGACACAGCCACTCTTGTGCCTATCGATATACAGGGTTCAAAGCAGAAGGGGCTGGATAGGACCCCCAGTCACCATGTCGGTGACCCCAAACGGCTGGGCATCCTGTGACACCCTGCTGATCCCCTGCTGATGTCAAGCCAGACGGCCCTGTGTCCTTCCAATCTCAGGGCAAGAAGCTCTGTAAGCATGAGGACCCCTCTGCTGCAGCCTCCCAGTCTAGGACAGGCCTACCCTACAGCAGGCGCTCCACAGAGTGACCATGTCCATGAAAAGCTCCTTCCTGACCCGACTTGCACGCCCTGGCCTGGCCACCCTGTGGGGATGGACAATGACCAGCGACAGTGCAGAGGTGGTCTGGGGTGACTGTGCAGCCCACTGGGCAGTTGGGGCAGAGCGGTAGAGTACACAGAGCAAAGCCAGGATCAGAAGACCCGCAGCTCATCTAGGGACACTAGTGTCCTAGACCACTGTGTGGCCTTGCCCAGGCACTTAAGATCGCCTCTCTGCCTGCAGGGCAAAGAAAAGCACGGACCTGTGGAGCGTGACCTGCCTCTCCAGCCTCATTGGTACTCCCTGGGTCACCCAGACTTTCAGCCAATGTTATCTCTTCACAGCTCCTCAAGAACATCCTTCTGTGTCCTGGCCTGTGGCCTTCTCACAGGTTGGAAGGTCACAGAGGTTACTGCTCACTGCCCGCAGCTGACCCCCTCAGAAGCCAGTGAGTTCCTGCAGGACAGTGTCCTCCATCCCCTAGAGAAGACCCGAGGTGCTCAAGAGACAGACACTGGGTACCTATGAAGGAGGTTGTCTATCTGGGATGGTCAAACAGCACGATGAGCACAAGCCAATGTGAATCTCATGCAGGATGATGGTTGAGATGCTGACTGCCCTGGTACATATACATGCTGTAATCATTATATTTCACACACACACATACACACACACACACACACACACACACACACACACACACACACACATAGCTCAACCCAGAGGCAGCCAGGATCAAAATACCATCTGCTTATAGAGCAGATACTGAAGGCATAGCTGAGCTTCCCCTCCAGCCCTGCTGCAGGCAGGGTGACACTGCTGGTCACGGCACAGAAAGGAGTGTCGGGGGAGAAAGGCTGGTGCAGGAGGAACAAGAGGGGCTGCCAGGCACTTGGCCTCAGGGAGAACGTGGGGCCAGCCAGCCCCATCAGCCCAGCTCGGGAGGAGGCCTGCCAGGGCAGGTCCCGGGAGACACAGTACCTGGATCACGCTCTGGCAGCCTTCCACCGTGTCCGTGACGCCCAGCAGCACCCGGTGTCGCAGGAGGGCTCCGTTGGCAGCTGCCAGCCTCAGGTCTGTGTTGGTGTTGGCCTGTAAGGAAGCGGCACACACCCGGCCCCGTGGCCCCGTGGCTCCACTGCCATGTTGCCTGCTGCAGGCGGACTACCGACAGTCAGAAGACAAGGAAGGGGTGGGCCCCCCTGGGGGGCTCATGGAGCAGGGTGGCAAGGGATCCCGGAGCTAAGACCCCCACAAGAGCCGGCTGTGGGTCCCTTCACTTGCCACTTCATTTCCCCGAGTTTCACTGTCTCCCCCACTGACAACACAGTCCGCACCACTCAGGGCCCTGCAGCCAATGCCCACTCCCAGGGAACCCCTCAGGGCACAGAGGTGCCCCCGAGGGCTTTGGGGGACATAACCTTCACGGAAGCAGGCTGCTGAGTC